>BLYF01000010.1:210673-280672 GCA_014905255.1 Herpotrichia juniperi | reverse complement strand
CTCTGCGCGTCGAGTCTCTAGTCGTCAACACGGCTGCGGGTCGAAACCAACCAACCTCCTACTCCACCGCAATACGTGCCCATTCTTCCCATCTTTTGGTTTAAATGTCTCAGATTTTAATCAAAAGCTTGTACTTCTTAATAATATATGTACGCCGAAATGAATGGCTACGTCAATTTCACAATATGTCTAGAGGTTAACCTGTGAAGCAGATCAATATCACTCATCAGCTCCGAATTCTCTCCAATTGTGGCATCCGTATGAATTGCGCACACGATTGATTGATTACTCTGTGAGAGCTCTAAAAGCTACCCAATGGTTTCCTCCCCTGTTCAGATGAGATGCCCTACCCTGCTGACTCGTTCTGCTTCCTGCATCGTTTCCTTGTTAAGGTTGAGAGCTGCCAAAGTAGTGGCAATGCCCTGCAGGCGAGGGCGAAAAGGATCGTGTTTTAGGTTAGTAGGGTATAGAAGCTATGCTCTAAGTTAGCAGTGCTCTACAAAGGTGTGCAGATCTCCTACACGATAGTAGTTAGTTCTGTCCTGTTTCTGTATAAGGCATTAACATACCTTTTTGCAACAATTAACAATAGACAGTGTTTAAGACGTATTAGTGCTAAAGATTAGCATTATTGTAGGTTTAAGCCTCTAAGAGGTAATCTTAAAGTTCTCTATCGTGCTAAGAACGGAGCCTGTAGGGCTCACGCAGATAATGTTAATAGCTATAGTGATAAAAGTTGATAGAAGAAGGAGTGCATTAAACAGCTAGATTTATAGAGATACACATTCTAGGTAACTGCATGTGCAGTTGCCTACGCAGAATCTTCATCTTAAGTATAGTTGACAGCTTACCCAAACCACAGTTCCAACGACAGCTCCCAACGAGCTTCAAAACCACGATTTGGCATCCGTAAAACGCTCAATCATGCGATTCTCGAGCTTCTTTGGATCATGTGCAGGACTTTGAAAATTTGCTTCAAATTTTTTCTACAATGCTTGCATCTCCTTCAAGTAATTTACAGTACATCAGATTTGTGACATAGATATGACTTTCAAAATAAATAATCTTTGATTTCTGAGAATCATTCGCTAAGCCAGGCGTTCTCCCTTGAGATCTCTAATCTCTTGCACTTACTTGCTACTCTTTGTCACGAGATACTTTCTATCAGTGTTGGAAACATCTAGCTCAACGACTATAGTTTTCTGCTGCTCAGTTTGCCTCGCTGACCCCTCATGGTTGCCCACGCTAGGATTTGTGGCCTGGCGCTGCAGCAATGTGTTTATCCAATTCCCACTTGGCTTTCTTGGCCACGAATTTGCTGCGGTGGCTGTTAGCCATATCCCACATAATGTGAAGGTCAAGGCAGTCCCTCCCATGCTTTGATTGTAGATCCATCTGTCATCGAAGTTTGGTGGTGTGGTATCATTTTGAAATACATGATGCCAGACTTGTATTATGGAAGTTCGATGGCAAGTAAGCTGTCATTCGGCCAAATGCCTAACATGCAGTGAAGTTAGGTAGCTGCATATATTTATACTGAAAGACGGGTCGATCTGAGCGCCTGCATAAATCAGTTAGCGATACTAGGCGATATTAGAAGGCCAATGATATGGTAGTCACACAACGATCCACACATTGAGTGCAGGAGTTCCTTGTTCAACTAGTCTACTTTACATTGTATACAATGGGGAACCAACGCTCAGACCGTTGGATTTTACAATTTGCGACCTATGAAACAGCCACGTTGCGCACTTTTGGGCTTTCGAACCTCTAGAATCTTTGATAGTGGGCTGAATGCACGGTGGTAAATCCGCTTCATGGCGCGCAAAAAGCAAACACTGCCGTATCTGCCATAACGCGTCATACCTCGTACACGGGGGCAAGTGGTTTGTGAGGTGAAGGCTTTGCGCCACATTTTAGGAGACTCTCTTTAGAATCAAAACTCAGATCCTGACCAAAGCCGCAATAGTTTTTAATGCCCTTTGTATCTCCTATTACCTTCACCAGGAGTGTGTATGAGCATGGGCCATCTTCTAGCGAATCCTCCAGGAACGAAAGTGTCACTCACCCATGTCAAGGACTTTGCAAGGATTACTCGATAGGGAGTCTGCATGCGGCATTGGACCCCGGGATAGGTTTTTCCGCTTCTATGCGCTATGGGCAAAAGCTAATAAATACCACTAGGGCGATTGACTATCATGGCGGTGTCGAACTCCATAAGATTTTAATAATTCCCGATAGTTTGGACATTCTGCGACCCGGCGGGATGTTTGGTTGACCTCTAGTACTGATGTCTACTTTCACAGACGAGCAGATGGCTTATATGCAGGCTCACATAAACGAATCTAGAGTACCAGATATCTATTGGATCTACTGCTCAGCGATCGTTATCGCGGTTAGCAGCACAACCTTACGTGTATTGGCCAAGAAGTATACGAGGAACGGGATCTCAGTGGAGGATTATCTAGCGACGCTGGCAACGGTAAAGGCGTCATTATACGATGTGGTGAATTCGCTAATGTTGAGAAGGTTTGCATTTTCGGCGAATGCATAGTTAACTTCATCACTGGTTAGCGGAATTTTGCCCACTTGTTGGCTCAAGGACCATACTGACTTTTCTTAGGTACACCATATGGACTCGGCAGGCATGTTATTGCCATCAAGTCGCCAGAGGATTTAAAGATGATTCTTTTAGTATGCTCTCTCTATCCTATCCCTTATTAATGCTAACAGAACCTTCTAGGGCGAATTTATTTTCACTGAAATAAACACCTGGTCAACCCTCTTCGTGAAGCTCACCATTTTGACTTTCTACCATCGCGTCTTTCCTAATCCTAGATTTCAGCGGACTGTTTTCGTCATGCTTGTCTTCATGATTCTATGGCATACATGCGTTTGGGGAGTCACCACTTTTGGTTGCTTTCCTGTCAAGAAGTGGTGGGTGACTGAAGAGTCCGGACATTGCATCAATCTTCTTCCTTTTGGGATTGTGGCAAACCTCATTAATATACTCTCCGACTTCTTTATCTTCCTCATGCCAATACCTCTACTCTGGAGGTTAAAAATTAGTGTTTGGAGGAGAATCATGCTCTGCATCGTTTTCGCCATGGGCCTAGCGTGAGTGCTTCTTTCTCCGACGATGCTGGTTACTTACACTAATTTATATAGCACCTGTGTGCTCACAGTTCTCCGCGTTGTCGCTGTTTTCCATGGATCCGTAGACTTTACATGGGGCAATATTCCAATTGCAGCATACTACGTCTTTGAACCAGTTGGTGGCCTCCTCTGCATCAATATCCCATTCATCGCGCGCGCGATTCGGAAAAAGATGAAAGCAAAAGAGACCAATTCTGAGCCAGAGCGTTCCCTTCCACACAACGAGTCAGCAGAGTGCGAACAAAAACGGCAGCGACGACATAGTCGTTGGCTTAAAGGTATCGACAGCATACAGCTCACGGGAATGAGCTCACGTAGGAGAAGTATGGTTGGAGGCGTGGATGTCCAACAACGGCCATGGATCCCAATCACACCAAACTCATCACAATTCGATCTAACGCCTCCAAATGCGACGGGTGTCAACGAGGTCGTGATTAGCAAGCCTGAAAGCTCATTCTATTGGGATGAGATTTTGGTGGGTAGCCGGAGTACAAATTCGGATTCGCTCTTAAAGCACGACATGATCCTCCTGGAGGAAACAGTCGCCATCAATCATACCAAGTCTCTCCCTCCAGAGTCTGAAGATCACGATTGAGTATTCAGAGAGGAGAAGAACATAAATTCAAGTCGGGATTCCGGAAAGGTTTAGATATATTGCTTTTGAATCTCTTATCGCGATATTTGGCATTTCGATACCCTTGATCTTCAAATCGTCTCTACGATGTGAACTCTCGATTTCTGACTGGTGACTGCTTATTCCGTACCGTGAATATAGTTTGCAATTCTGGTCTCCAACATTTAGTGTGAATCCCCAACACATATCCTTGTAGTGGTTGAAGGCGACGCATTGCGAACACGGCAGGAGCCGACGCTAGCCCCCACACTACTCCTGATCGACATATGTGCTTGGGCCAGGTGGATTTGGGGAAAGGGGTGATTAGAAGTGCGGCCTCCATTTGCTTGAGTCGCGTTTCAACTCCCGACGAGCTGTCCTTTTAAAATACACGAAAAGTAACCACGATTTTAACGTAACATGGATCGACAAGATGACACTTCCGTCCTCAACTCTTTCCCAAGGCGACTAAACAATAACAGTAATGCTAACCAATAGGGTCATGGTAATTCACGGGGTCAATCTGACACAAACCCAACTACACATGAAAAAAATGCACCAATATATCGAGGAGGTTGAAGAGGTGGCAACGTGATCACACGAGGAAGAGGAAGAAATGTGATGGAATAGGGAGAAAGGAATGTGTTACCGCTAAACGAAGACTGGTCGATTGAGTCAACAAGGATGTGACAACCAACTGTTTTGCGAAGCAGAGATAAGGCAGAGATTCCAATCAACACAAATTTACTAGATATAGGGAGGATCGTGGCAAAAGAACAATCCCGTTAGCGCTCTAGATCCCCGAGGTTCACGTTCCGTAGTGACATCTGCTCTAGCAAACCGCTACCCCTGTGACGAATGCGGTGCTATCGGAGACTACCACGTTGCAGCATGGGAAGCTTAGAAGTACAAAAGCTTTTACCACGAAGCTCAGAAGTACAAGGGCTTACACCATGAAGCAAACGAGTACAAAAAAGAGACGGACGCAAAGAACGCGGAACTTGTTGCAGACTGGCAGAACCTCCAGACACAACTCAATAGTGCTCGTGAAGACTTGAAATCGAGGCAAAACAAGTATGACCATGCTTTCGAAAGCGAGCTGTAAGTACAAGGTAAACTAGAGACAGCCGAAGCCTGCATCTTGAAGTTGGAAAGAAAGTAAGAAACCGCGCGAGTGAATCTAAACGCAACCCAAGCGCAGATCAGTGAACTAAAACGCAGCAGTCGCCTAGACTGAAGCAGGAACGAACCCTCGACTGCACAGAAACAGTTACATAGTGACATAGCGGGTGTTTAGGAATTGGAAGCGGCGAACGGGGATTTACGAACTAGTCAGGGTATAATTAAGAACGAGCGCGACAATGCGATTGCACAGAACCAGCAGTTATAGAATGAGAATGAGGGTCTGCAAAAACGCGGATCAGCGAGCTACGATATTGAGCTGCGTGATGAAAACCGGCGTCTTCTCACTGCTAAGAGAAGATGACTATCGGGTTGGAGCAAGCTGGAAAACCAGGACCAACTATGCAGGCTCTGAAGGAATAAACAAGGCAATCAGTAGTTCGCGAGATAGCTACCAAACAGCACTGGGCAAACTCCAGGACATAAAACAGCGGGAGCTCAACCATATGTTCAATCTCGACCAACCTACACGATCGAACGTTCATGTGCTGTCAGATTAGGAGAAACAGATAGGATCCATAATTGTGGAAGAGAAAACACCCAGAGAGTCGTCCGGCGAAGAAAAGCCAACAGCGAACGACCAGATAAGCAATGAAACGCTGTCACAATAGCTGCTAAAGAACGTTCGCGCCAGTGAAGATACACCATTGTCACCTTTGGAGACAACGGCCAGATGGGGTAAATGGGCGCAAAGCCCACTAGATATATATAGAGCACGGATCCATGAGACACTGAGGCAGGAACAGATTCGACTGGGGGATATCGAGAGAGGCAGACTAGCTCAGAATATGCCGGAAGGGAGAGGAGTACGCAACTGAGGAAAATCTGCAAGAGCTGTCCATAGAGATCAGGGTCGCCGGTCAAGAAACTTCAATACCACTAGTAACCCAGGTGCTGGCTCAATTCCAAACTCATCGGAAGGTCGGATTTTTAAGAGTAGTGGCGAGTAGTTGGAGACGAAGACATCCGGATAGATCCAGAACGAGAAGGCCAAGGAGTGTGAGGGAGGAATTGCTGAGAAGAGTGAGGCAGAGGAGGCCGACAGCAGTGACAAAAGCAGGGATAATGATGAGAACGTAGACGGTGATGATGGAAATGGAAATGCAAGTATTGAAGACAAAACTGATGGGGATGAAACCCCCTGGGGTAAGTGGTGGAGATGTCAATGCTGAAGGTAGAAATGGAACCACTGGATATCGACCAAGCGTGCCCATAGGCGAAGCCATAGTCGCAGCAGGAATGACTTGGAGAGACGATATCACCTTGACAATACCATCGCAACTCATCGACACTGACCTATGGCTAGCCGGCCCCAACGGTGCAGCATTGGTCATTTTAGAGAAGGATAGCGTGGTGAAGGTTTACAAGCGGTAATGAGTTTATAGGACATACTGGCACAGAGGTTGGCCGTGTTGCTTTGGGCGAAACGAGAAACCTGGAAGCGTATCTTAGCATAGCATAGCAGATATGATTCGACTCGTTTGCATCACCGCGATCAACTCGATGTTTCAATCTGAGCGCCACTGAGGCAGTGGGAGGGTAAGGCAGGAGATGTAATGTGTACGAGTTGAATGAACATAACCAGTGGGAAGAAAGATACAAGTATTAAGAGTATGCCATTGCGGCGAAATAGAGCATAACTAAGTGGACCTTCCAGTCTTGTGACTTTCCATAACACCACTCATTGACGTTGCAGAAATGCAAAATCTGGGTGATATATAAATTGTGAAGTGTGCTTCATCAACACCGCTAAAGGGGCCTCAGAAGCGGTCGGGCGTGTTTGAGTTGCATGCAATCCGAGATGGAATGTGCGACTACCCGACTGATCTCATCACTGGCCCTCGTTCTTTCCACATCAACCTCAGCATTTACGACCAACTTGTTCTTGACGTACGTCGCATCCACGCTCACGCTCGTGGATGGGTCGTGAACAGATGGCTGTATACTCATCATCGGTTGTGTGAAGGAGTTTTGACCCGTATATATACCAACTTATTTCTGCAACCCACATTCTTCCCCTCGAACTGACAGATTTTCTCCACCATGGAGGCCGTGCGTTCGATTTCTGTGCAAAGGTCAGTTTCTTACTTTTCTGCATTCTCAAACGTACTCGAGTGATGACAACCGAACCCCAGTTCACGTTGTTAACAGTTTGTGAGACTGAACCCTCACAAGAGAACCTCCTCATGGATGGGTCTCCATGCTGAGACTGAACCAAAAAACTGACAATGCTTTTCCTATCATGGCGATTGAGAGGACTTTAGAGACAAGGAGCTCACTGGTTATCTAGGGAGTGCTTACCATCTTTTTGTATACGCAAAGAGAGAACGCGCTATAATTGTTAATATAATTTTTCTTGGTGATTTTGAATTAGCGCCTGGCGCGTACCATACAATTGTGATAATTTCGATGATGTGTGCGCAGTTTTGTGGAAGGTCTAGTGGAGCGGCAGGATTAAACGGCTCAACAATGTACATAAGTATGGACCGCCAGAGGGTAAAGTGGATAGACTACCCAGTCAACGCCCTGAGTTGCATATTGAGCGGGTAGCCTTGCGAAAAACGGCTTTACTTGCACACTATACTGATATTTATACGATGTGTGGAACTAAGAAGCGATGTCAAGTGAGATGGCAGAATATTGGGATTATGCTGTTTGCTGTGAGGTGAAGATCACTGTGCAAGATCTCGACAAGTGCATACCTGTCACAGGGTCTCTACGCTCACGCAAGACGTGCTTCATGCCGCATCTCTATCTGAGTGCTTAGAAGCCATTCTTTTGCACCTGAACCTGGACGCCATATCCCGTATCCCATATGCCATATATCATGTCCAAAACTCCCCGCCTCCACTCTCGCATTACACCCACTATCATCTCGCTCTCACATTAAAAGCACTCCCTTCCGCCGCCTGATATCCATTCAAACTGAAAAGGCTGGTGAAGTATAGCCCAAAGAACCTGACCAATACATCACTCAATCCGCCCGTGCCCCTCATCAGCCCATCGAACGCGCTCTGGTTCACCGGTCTCGACGGTGTAGACGCCGAACCCAATGTGTACCCCTTAGACTGGAAGACGGCACCCGTCGCACCGGGAGCTTTGGCGGAATCGGCGACAGCTTTATTGACCGCAGCTTTGAGAGCGGATGGGTTCGCGCCACGGATCGTTTCTACTACTGAAGAGCCTTTGAGGACAAGGAAGGTGGGCATCCTGTCGCATTCAGTCAGCACAATCTCTAATAGCCCATAAACCACAGGTATCCATCCAGAACACCCTCCTCTACGTGCAGTTCCACTCTAGCTCTGACTCCACGACAGGATTGGGGGGCGCTACTCACGCCGAAACGCCGTATTTCTGCGCAACCTCCTGCTGACTATCCACATCCACTTTGACAAACTGCACCTTTCCCGCCTTGCTTTCCTTTTCCGCGAGCTGCGCAAATACCGGCGCAATCTGTTTGCAGGGGCCGCACCAGTCGGCGTAAAAGTCTACGATTGTGTAGGTGGAAGTGGAGACGAGCTTGCTGAAGTGTGAGGCACTGGTTACGGGTGTGATTTTGGACATGGTTGCGATCCTAGAGATTCGAAGTAGAAGAGAGAACTAGAGTTCGGTATCGCGATGGTGTGTAGGCAAGCTCGTGGGTGGTGAGGTAGTGAGTGAGGTTGTGGAATGCGGCGGGGTTGGAGGTTGGGGATGAGCTTGGAGTTATGAACAGCTTGCGACAATCATGCAAGGATTCGCGGAAATAAGCCGGAGAAGCACCGATTGGGCAGGCACCGTTCTATCTTGTGTGCCTATTGCGGTCAAGCATTTCAATGTAGAAGCATTAGAGTTGGGTTATTGTAGTAATTAGCTCAAGCTTAGAGAGAATTTTGCTTCTTGTTAAGTTATGAAAATGCAAAGAATATGTTGAAAGTATCAACAGCGCAGAAAATAAATTTTGCTGCTATAAGTGGAAGCTTTTAATCCATAGAGAATTATTTTCTTCTTCCACACCTCAATCCCCATCCCCATCCTCAGTTCCAAAGCCATCGCATCGGAAAAACTATGAGGCCAGGCGAGGGTTTTCGCAAGTAACATAACATGTGTTTTCAAGATGCTAACTTAATACATGTCAAGCGCGCATCGATGAACCCGGTCTCCTTGTAAACCCCCAGACAAAAAAAACTCCTCAGTTCTTGCATCAGAACATGATCTCGGAAATACGTTCTGCCACTCCTCCCTTGCGTTCAGAATGCGATGAATGAACCCGTTGCTAGTATGTGTCGCGAGCATTCGAAGAACTACGCCCCGACATCGGATCTTACCAGTTGTTCAGACCGGAGAACGCTGGTTAGATCTGCCCTGCTTTCATGCGCATCTCTGCCGCGAGAGCCTCAATCTTCGCAACGGCTGGATCAACCTCTTCCGCCGACGTGGCAGCTAGTGTAGGGACTTGAGTAGCATTATCGACGGTGTCAGTGACATCCGCGACAGCAGCTTTTTTGGAAGCGCGACTTCACTTCTTCTTGGATGTACTCTTTTCGTCCTCGCTAGCATCAATGCCCTTAGCAGCGGCGCGCTTCTTCCTTCCCTTTGGGGCTGGCGTGGAGGCTTCTTGGGCAGTATTGGCTGCTTTACCCTTTTTCGATGCTCGAGGCTTCTTCGTCTTAGAAGCCGGAATTTCTGGCGCTGGCGCCTCGATTCGCTTACATCCTTGCAAGGAGTCCATCACAACTCCGTTGTACTGCTCGGGCAGTTTCCATATGCCTTCTAGCTTGTCTACCTGGTGTATATCTGCCAGCGCAACAACCTCATCGTCTGTGAGGCAGTTCCTAAGATATAATTAGTACGGTGGCACAGATATCGCTCAAAATGATAGAGAGATACCATAGGACTTACCAGTGCTTGTACTGCCATGACATATGCTCCCCATCGAAGTCAACCAAGAAACCTACTCTTAACTCCCCCTTCAAAATCTTGGTACCACCGTCCTTGCATGTGGGAGCACGACAGCCAGCTCTGCCGGTACTGGCCGCCTCAACCTTGTAGTCTTGAACATCTCGTATTGCTCCGTAGCTACCGCCGCCGCCCGTGGCGAGGTCCGCGCGAGTGCCTTTAAATTCTTTGTCCGGAACTTTCTCTTCCTCAAACGCGAGCCGTACCTGCTCTTGAGCCTCTGGACTGAGCTTCCCGAAACCTGGGACTTCTTCGGGTTTATTGCCAGCGAGAAGCTTCACATCCTTGATCGCTGCCGGAGTGGTGCAGCCCCTACGAAGTGGTATGAGTGTCTGTTCGGTTGGAGAACAAAAAGGTCGGAAGAAAAAGGAGGTGGTAGAGTGATGTAGTATTTAAGCCTCACCAGTGCTTCCAGGTCATTATCCACTTCTGTTCCTGCTCCCAGAACCCGTTCGTGCCCAACCGTAGCTCTCCCTTCTGGATCTTCACTCCCTCTCGCTTGCATTTCGCTTGCTGACAACCGGCCTTGTCGGAGATGGAATGTTCTATACACATATTAGGTACGGATTATGCAGGATATGGATGGAAAGTCTCACCGATTCGATATTTTGGCCCGCCGTCATCGTCTTTCGTGGCCTGCGACGATTGCGTCGTGGTACGGGTCTGAGAAGTGAGAGACATGGTAGGAGTCTTGCAAGCAGTCTGAAAGTGAATGAAACAAGAGGGAAGATGAGAGCGAGGAGTAAGTGAGTGGTGATGTAAGGTGAACATAACTGGCTTGTATAGATGAGGAAGTCGCGAATCTTGGCGGTTGCTGTCTCAAAAGCGCAACCTCATAAACACGACTATCTTTATCTATGACAGATTTCAGACCAAAGAAGAAGCATTTCAAAGCGCTTGTGGGTGTTTTGTTGAGTAGGGACACATCTCTAGACAGATGTTACATGTTTATTTGCTGTTTCCGGCTCTGATGAATGACTGAAGCCTCGAGTTGCCTTTTCTTGCACGTGTTGGGCGAGATGGGGATTCTCTTCTTCGCCTTTATTTTAGTTTTCTTTCCACGCTCTGCTTCTTGTTCGTCCGATGTTCCTCACGTACCCTCCACAGATACACGACCTGTATGCTGATACGGTACATCGATTCGCTGGCTGATTCTAGCACGTTCAATTACATCGATTATGCTCAATGCCTAGGTGTTCATTCTTGGGCTGCGGTCCGTCCGGCATTGAATTGGAAAGAAAAGATCTCCATCTCTTTATCAAATTCACACTCACCATCCTTATTTTCATGGCGCTAGCCATATTTTGAATATCTCCTTCTTTCGCCAACTCCCAGTTTGAGGTTACATCTTCACTTTTTATCCTCGCGATACAGAGAGTGGAACATTTGTCAAGGCCCGCCTTCAAATCCTCCCAAGATTATCCGCAACTTTTATGATCGCAATTGCAGTTGCTAACCAAAACTATGAGCCAACTTGACACGAATCCGCCATCCAGGACGTACAGAAGGCTATTTGACACTACTTACTCCTAATCCCCACCGAGCGCCGCGAAAGATGAGGCTCCCCGTTATCCTCGACCTAACGATTCTCTTGACTTATGGCAGTAGCAGAACCATTTGCGACAATGTCACCCCTCCTGTCGAAGCTTCTCGGCTCAGTTCTCTAATCGATATCAAGGCATCTGCAAATGCCGCTGTAGAGCTAGATCTGCCAGTCTCAGCCAAGCTTAGAACTCATCTCCTCATGTCTCTACCCAACTGTGAAATGAAGCTTTCTGCAAAGGGGACAGATAAATGGAGCAAGCTCGTGTCTTCTAATTGGCAAAGCCTATGGCCCGTTATGTGAGATCGCCTGAATAACTGCTGACAAAAAGATATTCCAACAGGATATCTTAATGAACCGGGTTCAAGACGATGACCTGCTTTCTAGTTCAACGCAGATTTCATAAATTTGGACCGGGTTCAGACATATTAAGATAGCTTAGAGTTCCAGGCCAACCTACCAAGTCCTCACAGCCATTGGACCTTTCAGGACTAAAATTCGCAGTGGAAGAATGAAGACTGCCTGGGAAGAGAAGCCATGCCGGACCGCATCACATAGTGGAATCATAAGGCTGTTGAAACTGAGCTGATATGTGCTAATTTTAAGGTAGTCTCTCAACATTCATTCTTGGTCTCTGGATACGACATTGTACTAAAATTTAATATGGTTTCAACGCTTCTCGTATATAACAAACAGTTCACTCAGCCTTGTTCCTTACGTGTCTCCTCGGTCCATCAGACCTTAAACTTATACTCATCCTTCCTATCCAAATATACCACCTTTTCACTCAACCCCGCCTCCTCAACCGCCTTCTTGAAGTCATCCAGCGGACTAAGAAAAACATCATAATCATCATAATGGATAGGAATCGTAACATCAGGCCTGATCAATCTGATCAACTCAACACCCTGCTTCGCATCCATGGTTATCATAAGCAGCGGCAGTGAGGGGCCAAGGATGGTCGTGCCACCCAGGTGCGCCAGCATGAGGTCAACTGGATAACCGGCATCCGTATAGCGCTGGGCTATCTCGTTGAGTTCAGGAACTATTAGCGTGTCACCCGAGATGTAGATGCGGTAGCTGCTGGTGAAAGCATCACTTTCGGGCGTTAAGGATGGTCGGTACCCAAGCTCGAGCATCCATCCGTTGGTGGGTGGGATCTACAAAACAGTTCAGTCTGGCAGACTTTTGCGTCGACCGATTTTGATAGTCGGTTGTTCGTGTTGACGAAAGAATTTGAGCATACGTACAGCTCTGAGCAGATCATTCGCTTGGCTTAACAACCCTGGTGGTACATGTTTTCCAGGCATTCCCGTAACCTTCATCGCCGACCTCTTCCCCGCATCTTCCTCAGCTTTACCCTTCTCGATATCAATGATCGCGCTCTCGAAAAACTCAAGATCAATAACTTGGTTGAACGCCTCTCCTTCCCCCTTTCCAGCCAAATGCTCTTTGGCATGCGGCGTAGTAATGATAGGCAGATCACGTCGCAATGAATGTTCCACTTTCTCATCCTATGCCAGGAGCACGCACGAGTCAGCGAACACTCAAGATGTTTACGCTTGAGACAACTATGTGGCCATTACAATACTTCTAAGCGGAGTTTCAAGCATTGATTAGCGCGTTAACTTACGAAGTGGTCTGCGTGGTAGTGCGAAAGTAGAACCAGGTCGATGCGTGGCAGATCGTGGAGGTCAACGGCGGGGTTAGTGACACGCTTTGCGGTCACACCAGGGCCAAGATGGACGTGATCGCCTGCATGGAGGAAATTGGGCTAGAAACATTAGAGACCATTCGTCTTCTTAGATGAGAGTATATCAGGCGTACATCAGTCATGAGGCGAATGCCTTCCCATTCACTGCCATGGCGTGTTAGCCGTGGTTATGACTAAGCAAGGGGAACGATCGATTGAGAATTGAGATGCGTGCGTACAGAATCGTTGTTGCCGTTCCTACAAAGAACAAACTAGCATTTTCTCCACCACTATTAGTAGGGTGGAGCTTAGTTGAGTTAGCGTCTGGAAGTGTTGAGGCTAGAGGGAATGCGCGATCATGGTCACGGGTGGGGTGCTCAGCTGCGAGCGGGTTAATGGTGAGGTGCTTCATATTTGTGCTATGAGTAGAGGAGTGTCGAAACTACGGAAAAGAACCGTAGTAATTATGGTTTATTTGGAAGGCACAACTGCAATCATGTGAAACACTCCATCTACGTCACTATGAGTGGTTGGATAATTATATTGGTCCGTGCAGCTAGCGTAGTCTCGTCCTCAACACATTTCACCCCCGTTCATCAGCGCTCATCAAATAGCAGTCCCCAAGCTAAGACAATGCGAATGCAGCGAATAGAATTTAACTCTATCCCCCAATCACTCGACTCCAACAAAGATGGCGCCTGTTACACACATCTACACCGAAAGACGCATCAGAGCATCAGCAGAAGACACCTGGACATACCTCATCGATACATCAACTTGGCCCACTTGGAATACGTTCGTTTCGGAAGCTCAATTCATTGAAAAGGCTGATGAAGCATATAACGCGTCTGCAAGGCTTAAGGAAGGCTCAGGGCGGCGCTTCATAGCAAACATGAAAGGGCGAAAATGGCCTTCCATTCAAAGAGTCACCGCGTGTGTAGAGGCATCGACTACTACTAATGCAGAGCCGAACAAAAAAGCTCGTATATGGAGAGTTACTTGGGCAGTTGAGGGGTATCCTAACTGGCTGTTCAACACAGTGAGAGGCAATGAGATCGAGGAGGTTGTTACAAAAGAGGGAGAAGAGATAGAGTGTATCTACAGAACTTGGGAAGATCAGGCGGGGCCACTGGCGTACATGGTGAAGACGATGTTTGGGAAGGATGTCGAGAAGGGGATCAATGATTGGGCCAACGACTTGAAGAGGGTTGCGGAGGAATGACGACCATGTGCGAGCGCAAAACGAATGGACGCTCTGTCATGTTCGTACACCAGTACTCCATGCTGCAATATAATTATCTTAGCTCAAGGTTTGTTGCCAATTAATCATAGCCAAACAAACTCAATAGAGACAATAACGCACACTACCAACTTTAACCGAAGCGCAAACAATGTGTTCGAGCTCGCTCAGCCCTCTATCTATCCTTCACCGTTTTCGTCAACCTTGCCCCATGTGTGCATCACGTTTCCCATAGAGCTGTGTAACTATTCACGACGATTGGTCTTCCAAAAGAGACTGTTCTGGACGGTTCGAGGAAACATTATGGTAGTTGCATGACTTCTAGCTCCTACTCCTCAGGCCCTATTCCTAGTGGCGCATCATACAACTCATTCAGATAAAAGTACGCTCCAGTTCCATGGTCAAGATATCGCGGCTCACGCATGTTTTCGATATTGGCAAGCTCGATTACAACATCGAAGCCTTCTGGGCGGGACTGGGACGGGACCTTATACATTCCCGCTCTGCCCACTAGCCAGTAGCACTCGAACTCTTGCATGATGATCCGACGAATCGCGCCCCTACGATCTATATCTACGTACACGGCGGATTTGAGAACCCGCTTGTGCAGATGGAAAACAAATTAGAGTCAGGTGGTAGCCCATGCTTTGACAATAGTGGATGCTTGGTCCCATAATCAGTCCCAAAGGTGCAGAAAAGGAACATGCTTGAGTTGTTTACGAACCCGATACTCCAAGTTCTTTTCAGCTGGCAAAGCGCAAGAGCTCTGCAGGCTCGTCGCTGAGATACGTCCCACTACATTGTAAATTCGCAACAGAGATAATGCTTACATCAGTCTGATGAATTTCCACTAATATAACGTCGTCGATGTACCTAAGCGCGGCGTAATGTGGGTCACCATACTTGTTTAGTCGAATATCGATTTCATGTTCTATGTTGGAGTTGGAGTGGTGCAAAGCATATATTTGAGGATTTGTAGTGTGCATTAGAAATGCGGAGAAAAGGACCACGTTGCTTTCTAGGCTTTCTCTGCACCTCATGTTTTCATCCTCTAAGCTACTAGGTGGTTCGTCAGCTGGTTGACGTACACCTAATCCAGCTCCTACGTCTTCAGCCTCGCATCCTCACTTGTCCATAGAAACCAAAACACATCAACATTGAAGAATCCTAAGGGAAAACAACATGCTAGTTGAAGTAGGAATCTTAATAATCGAAAAATAATGATAAATATGCTCATCACTGGTAAAACAGACTACGAATTAAACTGTCGATGCTCTTTGCTGCTAAGGCGAGGAAGGATAGGAAAGAAAACAACGAATGATCCACGCCAAAAATGCTCCACACCAAAAATGCTCCACGCCAAAAATACTCCACGCCAGAAATACTCCCCACGATGATGCTCCCCTTGCTGATGCTCATCTGTCCCAGGTCTTGTAATATTTTAAAGGAAATGTATAGGAAAGGTACCACCCATGTCACGAAAAGGCTCTTCGGGGTTATAAGGCAAACCGTTTACTTCTAAACTATTAAGTTGTTTAGGGTTTCCTTTAGCATCTTCTGTAGGCAGACTGGTTATTATGAATGACTTTCCGAGCTTTTTGGTAATCCTTGCTTTTGTATTGTCGTCCAACTCGGTTTTGCCCTTCGTAATACCGGCAAGAGATTGCAATCCTTGCACGAAATGCCATGGCGCTATGCAGTCTTCGGAAGGTGCATCTTCTGGAAAAGGTATCCATAATTTAGAGTAACCTTTCGATTCTAATAACTTGAAGAGCCGTTTTTGGAAATGTGGTTCTCTCGAGATGACGTTTCGGAGGACATTATTATATTTCCAAATGGGTGGATTTTTGGTTGGCTGGCAGTGCGCTTTGAGAATGTGATCGATAATACCGAGACGTCCTACAAACGCTTCTCCTTGGTCCTCGTAGAGACTCCCTTCACACGGGCAGTATCCGCAGCCGAGCAGGTCAGATTCTCCCAAATCGATCCTGTGGAAAAGCTTGTCCAGGCACGTGCCAGTCTGGAAATGATTTTCGGGCTTGTAGGTGGATTTGCTACCGCAACACGGAAACTGTGCTGGGATTTTGCGTCTCTTGCCCTGCGAAGCCGACTCGGATGGGGACAATGAAGCTGGCCTCGTGCTACTGGTAGAAGTAGAATTCCAGCTGGGGCGAGTATCGCAGGTGGAAGTTCGGCTAGTCGATGTGCGGGGGGTAGCTGCTGCAACAGCTCGGGGTCTGCCTCTGCCTGTAAAACTAACGTTAGCTTCGTTCCCCACTCGCGCTATGCGCGACTTCACCGTAGTAACACTTGCCGCTGAGCATCTCATCCAATTCTTTGGCTAAGATGTCCTTCGGGGCCTCCTTGAAGTGAGCGTCCTTCAGGATCTTGCACATCTCTGCGATATCGGTACCGCCGCTGCTCAGGTTCACTAGCGACATCAACTGCTCCCTGTTCAACGTGTGGTCCGTGGCCGCATCCAGCTTGCGTAGACTCTGCTTCCAATCTGCGGAGGGGTCATCGGCTGTAGAGTCGCGGGGTGTGTCCCCAACGGCTGGGGCCATTTGTAGGCGATACGGGTGGGACAAAGACGAATTGCTGGGAGAGCGACGCAAGCGACCAACAAGAGTAGCTCTAACTTCTGACCGCTGGCCACCGACGATGCTGTTATAGGAAGAATGGAGGTATGAGTATATTATGGGTCATAGCCTGGTAACAACGAGTGGCAGTGAGAGCAAGGGTAGCAAGTGCGCAGCTGGAAATGACGGGGGAGCTCGTGGAGGGAAGGTTGATCTGATCTAACCACCCTGAGCGAAATACGAGAGAGTCGCGATGGCGCATAACGGCGCCAGTCCGACAAATGAAGACACGCCGCACTCTCAACGCGCTGGATGGAGAGGAGACCAAAACAACATGGCCAACACTTGATTTAACTTTCACTGTCGGAAGTTTTTTCGGCGCTGCGTGCTCAAGCGTAAAGGCGCTTTCGAATTGTACAAGTCCGCACAAGCTGAACGGATGGTGGGGCAGTGACGTTCGCGGTCGAGATGCTGCTAACCTCTCTTGGATTACACAGAATTCCAAATATTTGACGAATATTCGATAAAATTGCATTCCAATCCAACTCGATCCACAATCGAGCAGAATATTGGCATGGCTAGACTCTCCAACTCTCAAAGTCGAGCCAATTTCTTGAATGTTCAACCTTTGCGCAAGTCTATCCACGTCCTTGCCTCAAAGTTCACAGAAGTAGAGCAAATACCAGCACAGTAGCACTGAAACGCTCTGCTACGCCATGGTCCAGATCATACATAAGTCCCACCGAGTACCATGTTTCTCATTCCTGTCAAAAATATCAGACCAATCTCTACATCTCTACATCTACCATCTTTCAATCCCATATCGCGCCTCCAATCGTCATCGACTCACAACTCAATCCATTTTTGGCTCTATTCCTCAATCGCTCTTTATCTTACAGCTCCCATCCGCCCCCTAGTCGAATCAGACCCGCAGCAACACTTCCACCGTTCCACGCAACTACAATGTATTGCAACACTTCCACCACCATTAATCTTAGCTCTGCCGAGGGTCAGATTTGGCATGCCAACGGCGACACAGCTATCAATATCCTCTGTGGCACTTTGAGTGTCATTATCGCTGCCCTCCAACTCCTGTTGAGTTGGCAGAACACTCGCTAGCGAGCTAGCGAAACGTCTCAGTCCACGCTCTACCCCATGTAAATTCAAACCATATAACTTGTCTAATAAACTGCTGACCATTAGCGTAGATATATTAGGGCAACTGGTGTTGGTCGAGATTGTGGTTGAGTAAGCTTCAGCTGTTGGTCGTCCGTTGGAGGATTTGTGTGAGAGGGGGGGAGTCCCAATTGAGGCTTGAACATGTATAGAATAAGAATAAAAAGTTATGGGTCTCGCTTAAATGTATATCATGATTAGTCTGTTTGACTGCTTATTGTGTTTTGACTTTCAATTGTTATTAGTCCCGCGATGATTATGAAGTTCTACGGAAGCTTGTATCACGTGTACCACTTGATTTCTGGTTCATTCCGCTACGCTCTATTTGTAGCTAGTCTCTCCTTCAGCCTTTATATTGTACTTGACAGAGCTGAGAGCTCTGTATGGCTCCCTCACTCCTTCAATACACTTTGTTCTAGCATGGTTGATTCTCACTCATACTGCGTGAAAAAATTTATGTTAGACAACCCGAACTAAGCTTGATTAAAGATTGACAGTAATTGAAGAGAAATAGTAATTGAAGAGAAATAGTAATTGAAGAGAAATAGTAATTGAAAACAACCTAAAAGGTAGTGCAAGCCTCAAAAGAGAAAAAAAACACTCGCTGCGCTCATACGCATTCGCTCAACGCCAAACCGCAAATCACATATTTATAATCTTCCTCAGCTCCTCCCCCAAATCCCAATCCTATCCCCAGCCCCACAAAAACTACCCTGATCGCCAGGACACTCCATAGCACACTCCCGTTCCTCCTTCTTCCCACCAGCATCACCGAGCACATCCCCACAATAACACTGCTCGCCATACTCCACGCCGAAGTATTTCTTCCCGGAGCAAAACTGACTACACATAGGCACAGTCATGTTATGCGCGTATAGAAAGGTATCACCCAAAACCCTGGTATGTACCGAGTCTGCCATACATCCTTGGTACGTGTACCCCGGAATCACCGGATTCGCAGGCACCGGGAAGAGCGTCAAGCTTTCGAAGACGGTAAGGCGACCGCCGGCGCCGCAGACTTGTTTGCTATTGCCCGCGCAGGGCATGTTGCATTCGCTATCCGGGTGCGGGGCTGCAGAAAGGGGCAAAGCGTTACCGCAGTAGCATTCCGCGCCGTATTCGACGCCGAAGTACATGTAGCCGTTGCAGAAAACGGAGCAGGATTCATAGGTGTTGTTTGCGTTGCCTTGGGCTTTGGCGGTGAAGGTGCGTTCAGAGGTGGAGTCGGTCATGCAGCCGGTATAGTTGTAGCCTGGGAAGGTGGGAAGGGTGGAGGTGGGTGTGGATGAGGATATGTATGAGGATGTTGAGTTTGCGGAGGTGATGGTGGTGCTAGCTGAAAGAGTAGTGGGCAGAATTGAGATTGATGAGGATAATGTACTATGGTCTGAAGAGATTGAGCTGGTGACCGTCGCTGAGCTAGGTGTCACAGCTTTAGTAGACTGAAGAGTGCTTATCGCTGTGACGACGACGGTAGAGTCGGCAGGGATCGGCGTCAATGAGTTCGTGGTCGATGGGACGATAGTAGGTGAGTCCCTCGAGGATGAGCTAGCTTGCGTCGAGGTGCTTGAGTCTGAAGATGCTGCAATCGTGACAGCCGAAGTCTGCAAAGTTGTGAGAGTCGCCGAGACAACAACGTCAGCAGATGACATAGATGCGCCGACAACAGTAGAGCTCGGGGACAATGTAGAATTCAGTGAATTTGCAGCCAACGACCCACAAGAGCTCGGTAAGAAACTGGCGTTCTTGTAGTTGTCAGAAGAGCTACCAGCAAACACTCCGAAAATAGCAGACTGAGCCTGAGATCCTGACAACATGTACGACGCGGAGTACAGCTGATATGAACCAACAGCAGATTGAGTAGACATTGCTGCCGTTACAGTTGACATAGATGGGACGACGATAGGGCTAGCGCGCGGATTCTTGACAACGACTTTCAGACTGGGAGAGGATGCGCCGTTACGGACAGCAGCAACAACAGTGAGCTTTCCAGAAGCATCCAAGCAGCTCTGAGGCGTCTGGTAGATGATGGTATCGTCGACCGGAAAGCCGCCACTATTATTGTCCCAAGTCTCAGTGGTACCGCTAGATGTTATGATAACTACATTGAAGGATGAGATGGACGTGTCAGCTGGCAACTGTGCCGAGAAGCTGTAGAACTGGAAGGTATCATCGAAACCAGAGGCAGATCCAGCGGTAGAGGCAGGGATTGGGGTAGATACAACTGCGCCTGTCCGGTCCTTGTAGACGAGCTGGATCTGAGAAATTGAATTTGCCGGGCGCTGAGTCATGCGAATGCGAATATCTCCCGTAAAGTTGAGCTTGGAACCGCCTTCGAGAAGAGTGAGTTGCAGGGCGTAAGGCTTGATCTCATACGGAGTTATGACTTCGGTCAATTTGACGCCAGAAGGAACAAGCTCGATCATTCTTTGGAACATGCTTTTGCAGGTGTTGGTAAAGACCTGAGCATCTACCATTGCTGCGACCGTAACGTTCCCGTCGGAGTTGTACACCACGGTATCCGAGTTCCTAGATGTGCTAATAGACTTGCCTACAACAAGGGGGTTCTTCGTCGTCCCATCAAGATACTCAGTAACAACCTTGTTGTCGATGACAGTGGATGTCGTGTCGAAAACCGCGTAGTCGTTAGGGTAATCGCCCTTATCCAGGATGGTTGGAAAATCTGCCTGATGTACTCCTCCGAAGGAATGGCCGCAGGCAGTGAATTGAATCATCTCGGTGGCGTTGTATCCCATGCGCAAGAACTGGTTTTTGAAGGTACCGATAGCGTTCTCAGGAAGAGGAACGCCAATGCCGCCTCCCCGAGTAGCATCGACACGACCACCGCGAACGGGTACGACCGGACCACCACAAGACCGTGTTGCTGTGTACACTCCCATGGCAATGATATCTGCCATAGACGTCTGGCTTGAAAGGAAGGGCGCATACGTTGAGAGAGTAGTTAGAAAGGCAGGGCCGATGTTCTCGCTGCCCTTGGTTTCGAAAACAATAGAAGCGTCCAAACCTCCTACGCCTGAACCTTTGTTGCCCGTGGCCATGTCGTGAAACGCAGTTCGGATCCATTCAGCTGCTGCATTACGTCCGGGGCCAGGAGCAGCGGAGCAGGGTGTGACAGCCGTCGCGAATCCTCGCGCGCGATATCCTGAGTTCAGAAACATGATGTCTTCCAACTCGTCGGTGGTAGCGGGCCACGTAGGGGTTGCATCTGCATGATGCTGTGATACGAGCAAGAGCGCGACGAGAGTTAAGATTTTCGAGATCATAATGAAGGCAATATGTTGTAGTAGAGAATGCTCCTTACAAGGCAATATGAAAAGTGTCAACGAATATGACCAAAATTGAAGGTGAAGAGAAAGGAAAGAAAAACGAGAAAAAAAATGAAGGTGTATAGGGGGATCGTGAACGAAAGTGATACAGCTAGCTATGGATAGTGAATTGAGTCCTGGACTTGACCAATATATAGTCACAGCATGTGGAGAACAATCAGATGTCCCAAGCATACGGGTCAATAAGCGAGGCACAGCCTGTGAGCCACCGTTTGGAAGCCATCCAGAGCTGATGTGTCTGCATAAGGGCTATCATGGATTGGTTACTCAGTACGAGACTCGCAAAGACTAATGGAAAGGGTCCAAGGAGCACCACGGTACGGGTTCGATAGACCACGCTTCAGCCGGGATCGCATCGTGCGAGAGAGCTTTCTTGCCGCAAGGGTGCGGACGGTATCGCTGTGATGAAGAAGAAGCAACCGAAATTTATCATTCGTTGTTTCTTCACTATGATGCCCAATAATATAGGTTGAAATCTTGGGTGCTGGATGGGCTTCATACTCAGAATGAAGTTTGAGAAGAAGCTCGGAGTGAGCGTCGCAAGAAATGAAGGCCCAGCTGACGCATGGCGAGACGGATACCAACCCAGGTAGACGGGCTATCATGAAGGTTGTGCTGTGGTCGGACAGCCAGTCTCGTTCTTCTCGCTTCTTCATCCGTGGAAAGGATGCTCAGATGCCCACTTTGAGAAGGGGAATTGGTAATCGAGGTGTCCTGCAAAGGTTTCCAGCATTGAACGATTGGTCGAGGTTCGCTAGGGTGACATCGAGTCTACCATCGTCACTTTCGAACCTCGATCTCGACGGCACCAAGACGCCAAATTTCCCTCTTGCATGTGGACATGATCTGCCCAGAACCGTTGTTACTATTACCGTTAGTTTCGCCTCCGTCAACCTTCACAGACAGGTGCCGGTCCCAGACGTTGCCTCTCGCCGAGTGTCTTCGTAGCTGAGTGTCCGATGTGTGGGCGAAAGACATGGAAGTCGCGGGTTAAATTGAATCTGGCAAAACTCAGAGAAGATGGGAACGTCGATGTTGGTGTGGCCATCAACCATATCAGCGGAAAACCGAAAGAGCTCCACTGCTTCGAACATGATCAGGTTGTACAAGGCGCTTTATATTTATACAAATATACTCTCACCGTCTATAGCGAGATCTCGTTCTTCCATGTGCCCTCAGTAAGCCCCAGCATTTCAATGCAATGCTGCCATCTCGGTCCACCACGCTCTTTTCTCCTCAAATACTTCAGCAGCTTCTGCCGTCTGTGTACCAGCAACCTCAGATTCCTCTTATTGTGCTTATCCTGCTTACCCCTCGTCCCCAGAAAATCAGCGACTGTCTTGATCTTCGCAGTCAGAATGGCGATTTGCACCTCCGATGACCCGGTGTCAGGCCCAATCCTCTTCTTGGTAGCCTCAATGTTCGTGTCAGGTCGAATCGCATGTGGTTCCTTTGAACCAGCATATGGAAGCGGTGGTGCTCGCGGCGGGAAAATTTGGTCTGTGTTGTGGCGGCCAAACGTAGACACACATCGTGTGATGTTGACGCGCATTCTGTCCTTGGAGCTGCCATTCTCCAGCGCAGTAATCCTCGCAATTGCCTCTGTTGCCCGTTCATGGTCCTTCAATTTCTCCCTTTCCAGCTGCTCCAGTTCTTCGGCCTTGCTCGTGTCCGTGGCATAGCTGATCTCCGGCCATGCGAGTCTAGGGCCTAGGTCGGGTGCAGTTTTCTTTAAGAAGCGCGGGACTGCGAGTGTTTCTGAGATGGCGAGTGAAGCCTCCACATCCTTAGGCTTTAGAGCGTAGTTTAAATGGAATTCTTCATTGGGCGTCTTTCTGTCTGGGGAAGGCTCAAGGGGGATTCCTGTTTCGAAAGACTCGATGAAGGGTGTGAGGATGCCGCGGACAGGGTCGCCCAGATCTTCGATGCGCTGCTGTTCGAGCTCGCCACGCCGCGAGAGGTTGGCAGCCTTCTTCCGGTTTCTTTGGGCGACTAGATAGGGATCTTGTGAAATGCGCTTCTTGGGGCGTCCGGTGGTCTTGCCCTGGACGAGAGGGGTGGTGGAGAAGGGCTGGAAGGGTCGGAAGGGAAGCGTGAATTGGGGCGGTGCGGAGATGGCTGTTCAGGTTAGCTGATGTAGGAAGTGACGATCGACCATGCATACGCTTCGAGGCCCGAAGGCAGGCCAGTATGGGTATTCGTGGTGGCATTGAAGCGGATGGCAGTCACTAATTCGGCCTCGCAGTCGCTGCAATATGGCGCGGCCAAAATAAGTGCCAAGCTCACCAATACACGCTAATGCCAGCTCGGCTAGCGCGCTTTGGCCATCCCACACCACGCAATATTCGACCCCTCCACCAAAAGTTCGACATCGCGAAACCTCA
Source organism: Herpotrichia juniperi (assembly GCA_014905255.1). Lineage (NCBI taxonomy): Eukaryota > Fungi > Ascomycota > Dothideomycetes > Pleosporales > Melanommataceae > Herpotrichia > Herpotrichia juniperi. The sequence goes on along the minus strand of BLYF01000010.1, from coordinate 256,821 downwards.
CCACTTCTCCATCCTCACCTCTCTCCTTTCTCGACACTCCCGCCACCCAATCCGACAACATGGCTCCCTCCAACCTCCCCGCCATCTTCAACCCTACCCAGCAGGACATCGAGATGCTCCTCGCTGCGCAGGCCCACCTCGGTAGCAAGAACCTCCAGGTGCACATGGAGCCGTACCTGTGGAAGACCAGGCCCGATGGCATCAACGTGATCAACATTGGCAAGACCTGGGAGAAGATTGTCCTCGCTGCGCGCATCATCGTCGCCATTGACAACCCAGCTGATAGTATGTTCATTTTCCGCTAAGAAGCTCTATATCAATATTTTAGCTCTGGGCGCATCCAAGAAACATAGCTAACAGCTCCAAGTCTGTGTCATTTCCGCCCGTCCCTACGGCCAGCGTGCTGTGCTCAAGTTCGCTGCCCACACTGGTGCCGTCGCCATCGCCGGTCGCTTCACCCCCGGTAACTTCACCAACTACATCACCCGTTCGTTCAAGGAGCCCCGTCTCATCATTGTCACCGACCCGCGCACCGATGCCCAGGCCATCAAGGAGGCCTCATACGTCAACATCCCCGTCATTGTGCGTGATAGATACTCTCGTTGAATGGAGAAAGAATGCTAACATACTTAGGCCCTCGTCGATACTGACTCCCCCACCGAGTACGTCGATGTTGCCATCCCCACCAACAACAAGGGTCGCCACGCCATCGGTCTGATCTGGTGGATGCTTGCCCGTGAGGTCCTCCGTCTCCGCGGCACCATCGCCAACCGCGAGACTGAGTGGGACGTCATGACGGATCTGTACTTCTACCGCGATCCTGAGGCGGAGGAGAACAAGGATGCTGCCGCTGAGGAGGCCAAGGTCCCCGGCGCTGACGACGCCGCTGCGCCCGCAGAGTCTGGCTTCGCCAGCGAGTGGGAGGTCACCGGTGCCAGCACTGGCGCTGCCTTCACCTCTGGTAACGCTGCTGCGCCTGCTGCTGGAGGAAGCTGGGACGCTGATGGTGGTGACTGGGCCGCCTCTAGCGCGCCGCCTGCTGGTGCTGATGCTCCCGCTGCTGAGGGATGGGCCACTGCCCCTGCCGCTACGGAGACTCAGTGGTAGATGTGCTCCAGCTCGTCTTTCGCTTCTTCAACCCTTCAAAATCTCGTCATGTAGCCCCTAGTACCTTCCATCTCTTCACATGTTCTAGGAGATAGGAGTCGGATCGGATCGGATCGGATCGGATCGGAAAAGGAGTACCCAGCTAGATACAGAAAAATAGTTCAAACATTTTGCATGGAGATTGTGGATTGAAGGGACACATCAACGGCACTCATGAGGGAAAGATACTCGGACTCTTGCAAGAGAATGAGGGAAAGCCCTGTGCTGGGGATTGGGCTGTTCTTGATTGGCGCCCTAACTTTCAATTCAGTTGTCTTCCATCCACTTGAGATTGCCTGCTGTCCTGTTGAGACACGTGACGTATGCGTACGGAAATGTGCGATATATCTCATCGCTTACTCTATATGTGAGACCTTTCTAACCAACATCTGGTATACCAACCCTTAGAACATCCCCCAATAATGGAATACGCTGCTCCATGATCCCTACTCTTCCTCGCTCTCCTCACTGCTATCCCCACCTGCAAGACCCTCCATCATCTCCTTGTAAAGCGGATCATCCTCGTCCTCCTCCACCGCCATACCACCCACACTCATCTTCCTACTCGCCATACTCGTAACGGGGGGCCCAATATCCATCGGCTCAACATCCCCATCTCTTTCCCTCCTCGGCCTATCATCCTCTTCATCATCGTCCTCCGCCTCAGCATCCTCATCGCTATCGGCGCCGATATTCCCGAAATCGAACGTCTCGCCGTCGTCCGCGTCTTGCGTGAAGCGATTGGGCGTCCCCTCTACGCTGTTTGCGGCGCTGGCGAGACTGATAGGGCCACGGCTCGGATCGGGAGACAGATGTCTGAGCCCTCCGCCGCCCAACCCCAAGCCCTGTCCCAGGCCGAGAGAGGCGAGGGCCGTCCTCGGTCTGCCTGGCCTTGCATCCGGGACTTCGATTTCGAGACCACCTCCCCCGCCGCTGTCGTCGTCGGAATCCGATTCGTCGTCAAGATACCGTTGTGGGGGTGGAGAGGGAGACGCAGGTGAGCCGTCGGCGTCGAGATCGGAGTCGTCTGACGAGTGTACGATTTCTGCAGATTTGATCTTCGCGGCGGGTGCTGGTTTTGCTTCTTTCTTCTTTGCAGGCTCCGCTTTTGTAGATGCCTTATCTAATCGTACAGTGGGGGTTGCCTGCGATGTCTTTGTGGTGTTCTTTCGAGATACCATGATATCAGGCTCAGGACTCTTCCGTTTGCGTGCCTTTGGTGGTTGCACATTGATCTTGCTCTTCTGTTTTGGTTTCGCCGCCGCACTAGTCGCTGCCGAGGGCAGTGGTTTCCTACTTGCAGGCATAACAGGCGTGTTCATCGCGCTCCCCGTCCCCGTCCTGTAATCTGGACTATTGCTGTTGTACTCGCTATCATTCCCCTTCGCTGGCACCGCGCCCAAAAAGTGGCGGAAATCGTACGGGTTATCTAAATCTGGGTCCTCGTTCTCATTGTCCCCGTCGAAGAGGTTTTCTTCCACGTTCTCTTGGGAGGTGGGTTTGGGCTTCTTATGGTAAATGGGTGGGTATGTGGAACTGATATCGACGCCATTTTTGGTAAGGAGGTTGAATGTGTAGGAAGATGAGAGGGGTTCTAAGGTCGCTTTTTGAGAGGCGGGATCGAAGAGGAGGACGTATGATGATTTAGCAGGTGTGGATTTCTGGCCTGTGAAGCGAAATACATCTGAAGGCTGTTCGTCCCCGGTATTCTTGTCGGAGAGGGTGAGGGCGTATTTGGAGGGGCCGGTGGATTTTAGGGTTGTGGTTCGTGAGGAGGTGGTTTGGGGGGGCTTGTGGTTGTCTGACGATTCGAGGCGTTAGTTGAACAGTTGGTTAGAGGTGAGATGGAAGAGGGGGGGAACTGTACATTTCACACCATTGAATGCCCCTCCTTCGTTCTGGCCGTCCTTCTTCGCTATCCGGTCGCCGATGTGCAGGCTGTAATGTGCCTTCTTGTGTGGGTCAACCCTGCCTTCAATCATTGGCGACGCCATGGCGTCGACTCGGAGATGAAAGAAAGCAGCACGACGAAATTTAGGAAACAAACTGTAGCGATAAGATGAAAACGTGGAAAGATTACGATAGAGGGGCAGAGAATGGTCCGAAAGTTCGCTTTGTTGGACCGGAGGTGTGAGCGGAGGATGTCTGATCCAGCGCTTGATGTGGTTTGGTGGGCTCAGACGGTGAGCGGGTGGTCCCGTCGCATCGCGCTATATTTAGCCTCCACTCTCCACCTTTAGATTCCAGCGACCATTATCATTCCATGCCCAACGTGCACAGAAACAGAACGATGTCGATCAAATGGTCATCATCTTGTAGAGAGGCGATCAAAACCAGTCGAAAGACTGGCGATGCGCGTCGCTTCGATGACCGCTGAGTGAAGGCTCCAGGCGGCTTCCGCGAAACAAAACGATATAGGAGGCAATGCTGGTCTTCACATACACCACCATGTTCTTGCAAAGGCGCGTGCATGAGACTGCTGACGATGTCTGCTCCGTCTTTGATTTCGTTTCCTGGCACTTGTCAAGAAATCTCGTACCCGCCCGAAATGAACCCATGCCTATGAAACATCGAAATCCCGATGTCCACTCTCCACGCGACTATCTCCCGCTCTCCACAACGCCTACCGCCCATCATCAATCCCAGACCCATACAACCCGTTGTATGTTTGCTACGCGATGTCTATCAAGTTCTCGAAGTGGTCAAGCCTGTTTCGGCATTCCGACATCAGTCATCAAAGTCCGTCTCACGATACGAGCTTTTGGCAACCATGTGGTAATAAAGGACGGACTGCTCCACTTAGCCTACGAGATGATTTCTTTGTAGGGGAAACGGCTACGATCATCAGCATAGCGCGTGGAGATGTTGGTATATAGATGCTGATTTCACTTGGTAAGAATCGCTTCGTTTTTGTTAAGTCACTCTTTACTTCAGACCCTCACATTCATTTTTTGTTCCTTGGAGAACTACACAGCCTTGACGGCATCCATTCATTTCAATCTACATTTGCACATTGACTCTATATTCAACCTTGTTCATCTCCACCTCCCAACAAACACAATATGTCAACTATGATCAAAACAACGATTCTGTCCCTTGCTCTCGCAACAGCCATCACAGCCCACACGGCAGCATGGGCACCCGGCATGTACTGCCGCGGCGGCAATGACACCTCCGTCGACAACCAGAATACGAACCTCGTGGTCAACCCATTGTATCAGCACACCAAGGCGGACTGGTGGTTCCAGCATCACCGTGGGTGTGATGCAGTGCCACCACCTGCTGGCGAGTTTCTTGAGGTGCCCGCCAATGGCGAGTTCACCGTCGAGCTGGCACATAACCGCGCCTTCACTACGCTTTCTTATGAGGGGAAGCAGGTCTCCGACTGGCCAGACGGTGGGAACCATCCCGATGACTGGGACGCCGGCCTCAATGCCGACGGCTCATCCAAGTGCTTGGAAGACGGAGCGCTGCATACCACGAACCAGTCCACCCAAGGTGCGACCGCTTGGGCTATATCGTATGAGTCCGATATGGCGAAGGTGACGATGGAGAATCTGGTCGTGTTCAGCACGCTGGATCACACGCCGTGGAAGAGGTTGGCGACGTATAAAGTTCCGGATTTGCAGAGTTGTCCGGAGGAGGGGTGCACGTGTGCCTGGCTGTGGATTCCCAATGGATGTGGAGAGGGTAATATGTACGTTCTCTCATCCCCTGTGCCCTCCCTACTCGTTACTGACATGAACTCAAAGGTACATGCAAGGTTTCAAGTGCAAAGTAACCAACGCATCGCCTACAGCTCTGCCACTAGCTGCAGCCCAAATCCCCACCTATTGCGCAGACGACCAGTCGAAATGCGTCAAAGGAGCGAAGCAGATGCTGGCCTGGCACCAGTTGGAAGGGAACAACATCGAGACAGCAGACTGGAAAACACCGAACTATAACTCCAAGTGTGGGTGGGCGGAGGGCGCGCAGACGGATATCTTCTCCACGTCCTCTTCTACTCCTGTCCCGACTGCCAACTCTTCTTCTATCGCGGCACAGCCATCGCAGACTGCGGCGGTGGACACAACGATTGCGGTATCTCTGACGTCCCAGAGTGCGGTGCAGACGCTATCTACGGTGGTGGTTGTGAACGATGTCTCGACGACGCCGGCGTCGATATTGACATCCGCATCCACATCCGCCCAAAGTGTTCTGCCCACGGGCGCACCACCTGTGCAAACGTACATTGGAGTGCCGTGGAAGTTCAGGCATCACCGACGTCCGAGGCCTACTGTTGCAGCGCAGGCGTAGGAGCAGAATACTTTCTTGATGTGTCCTGAGCGATTGGACCTCTGGGACTGGAGCGTCTTCCATTCTTTGATATCATTCTTCCCAGCAACCGGCTCTTTTTTTGTGTGTACATATACCTTACCTTACTTCACTTCGATATACTCATTTTTGGCCCAAAGGGCAGGCAACTAGCCCATGTTACCATTGTGTGATGCTTCTAGCTAGCGACAAGCCTTCCAAGGTTTATCGATTCTGTGATGATCGCTTGGTAGCGGAAGATGTGCCTTTCTTGGCGTACTGAGTGAGGACTGGACTCTCGATGCAGGTATGATGATAGTTGCGCAGGGACCAATCTTAAAGCTTTCTGACGCGGTACGCCCTCGGTAAATGAGGCTCTCTGTCGTGCCACGGTATGGACATTGCCTTGTTTCATGCGGACCCTTGCCGCCCTCCTTTGCGGATCTCCTCTCTCAAGCGACACGCCTTTAGTATTCGTACAGTAGACTTTATATTGATAGCGCTCTGATGTTGGAGAGTGGAATATTCAAGAGCGAACGGAGAAGAATTGGCGTCGAGGATGCGAAACGCAAGAAGAACCTGTGGCGGAAAGACGAAGCGAGACTGGCATTAGCCGATCTGGATGACGCGCTGCGTTTCGCCCATGCCGCATCGGTTCCGCACTTGGGCCAATCCCAGATAGACGTGCCAATCACGACGCTCGTATCCTAGGCATGTTTCCTAGCTTATCTGCTCCTGTGCGCAAATCCTGTTGTTCCTCCCCAAAGCAAACGACGCGATGCTTTACTTGCAGGGCCGAGAAGCTCATCTAGCTTCTTGCGGCATCTTTGAGCTCTCCTTCTTTTCTCTCGGCTCCCCCCAACATCTCCATAAGCTCCATAAGCTCCATAAGCTGCTTCCCTCCCGTCTTACTTGCTGTGCCGAGCATTGACATTCACTCTCACTGTTCGTTCCTTCCAATTGTAATTGCCCGCGAGCCGGACATCATTGCATATAGCACCACATACCAGGCAGGCCCGCCCCCGTCGCTCGTTTCCGACACAACAAGTAGGAGCCGTCAATCCTCAGTCCTCAATCGCTTGGACTTGGACGCTGCTACACCACCACAACCCACCATCTGTATCCCATCTCGACCACAGCCATGCGCACTACACTCTTGACCAGCGTCGTTGCTGGCCTAGCTACCGTCGGAAGCGCCATACCCACCATCTCGGTCAAGGGCTCCAAGTTCTTTACGAGTGAAGGCGACCAGTTCTTCGTCAAGGGTACGAATACTGCATACAAGTCTCAATGCTCTCTCCAGGTACTAACGACTCCCAGGAATCGCCTACCAGCTCGTCCCCGACGACCCCCTCATCGACAATGACCAATGCTCCGCCGACGCTGCCCTCATGAAGACCATTGGCACAAACAGCATCCGCGTCTACCACGTTGATCCATCCGCTGATCACACAGACTGCATGAAGACGTTCGCCGACGCTGGCATCTACCTGTGGTTAGATCTCGACACCTTCACCACGCAGATCGAACAGGAAGGCGCACAGTGGAATGTTACCCAGCGAGATGCGTTTGGAGCTGTCATGGACGCGTTCCATGGTTTTGATAACCTGGCGGGCTTCTTTGTGGGCAATGAGGTCTTGACTACTGGTATGTCTATTTTTTACCCTATCAATCAACTTAAGTAGAGTGCTGACTGAACGACACAGGAAACGGCTCCGTAGCAGCTCCCTTCGTCAAAGCCGCCGCCCGCGACATGAAAGCCTACCGCGACTCCAAGAAGTATCGATCTATCCCGATAGGTTATTCCGCCGCCGACATCGCCTCGCTCCGCCCAACTCTGCAAAACTACCTCTCTTGCGGCACCAACAGTTCCGAATCCATTGACTTCTACGCGCTCAACGCGTACGAATGGTGCGGGGACAACACATTCCAAACCTCCGGCTACGAAATCTTGACCAACCAGGTCAAGACATACAATGTCCCTATCTTCTTCTCCGAGACGGGATGTCAGACCGTCCGCCCTCGTACATTCCAGGACCAAACTGCCATCTACGGCTCCGAAATGACACCCTACTGGTCTGGCTCTATTGTCTACGAATGGATCGAGGAGGCAAACAACTACGGACTCATCCAGTATGGCCCTAAAGTTGATCCCGAATCCCCCGACGCACCCCCGGACGGGTTCCCCCGCTCCGGAAAGCCAACACCACTTCAGCCAGAATGGTCCAACCTCTCCAAAGTCTGGGCTTCCGCCAAACCCTCGGGCGTCAAAGAAAGCGCGTATAGCCCGACTTTGACGGCACCCGCGTGCCCCGCTAGGACTTCGGGAACGTGGGAGGTGGATGGCTCGACGGCGTTGCCTACCTTGGGACAGTCATATGTGGCGCAGGTTAGTGGGACCGCGACAGGTTCGGGAGCTCAGGCGACAGGGACGCAGGCTCAGGCTGGTGCGACGCCGACGGGTGGTGCATCTCCAGGAAGCCCCGTGAAGGAGTTGAGGGCTATGGGGTTTGGGTTGGTTGGTGTGCTTGTGGGATTCTTTTGGTGGATGTAGAGTGGTGAATGTGGTAATGTCTCGATGTGGCATAAGCCCTGGAATCGGCTTGTGGTAATGATGGTTCTGATGAAGGAAATTTGAACAGGTGAGGACTGTTGAAGGGACATTGGGTGGGTTGGCTGGTACATATACCCCTTCTTTTCCTTTTTTTTCCCCCTGGCAAGACGGCATAGCGTTGCATATTAGTGTAATAGAGCAAGCAAGCGTGGCGTTAGAGTGGTATAGAGATATTGTATATACAAGGCTATTGCATCTTTCTATCTACAGTTATATTTGCATGCTTGTGAAGATCGGAGGTGTATTGATTCAATGTAGAGATGTGGTGGGATGGAAAGGAGAGTGTAAATTGCTTTTGTGTGATGGAGAGGGTTTGTGATGTCGTGTAACGGAATAGGTGCTGAGTCAATGGTGGGGTGTAAAGAGGGGATCGGAATGATTGATTTGGTTCGTTCATGTGATGTCATGTTGGATTCAAGATAGGTGGTAATGACGGGTAGGGCATATTTATAGAGTATATGCTGCGGATGTGTCGGATATAGTGAACTGAATAAGTGAGAGTGAAGTCTGCTGGTGAATTCTGCTTGAAGCTGAAGCATGTTGTTATGACCTTGCAGACGGTTCTGGGCAACTTGCGGGGGCCAAGGATGTAGACAGTCAAGAGGTTAAGAGGTTATTCGTTAGCAATGCTATTGTTAGTATGCAATGGTTGGTAGAAACAAACGGTGGCAAAAGTAGAGTCCGTTTGAAGCAGCAGCGGACGAAAGGACGGCTTGCCTTGCTCTGAGCATGTGTCGAGTCGTGACATGTTCACAGGATGGAAAAGTCGACGTACGGCCAATGATAGACTATGAAGCCGTGAACGAATGCCGTGGCCTGATGCCGAAAACTGAAGTCTTGTCAAGGAGGTAAGCTCGCGTGGTGTGTAGTCTACCTGTTCCTGTTCTCTGGAACGATGCACGATTCCCTTTAGCCTGATATGTTGGCATGTTCCAAACTCGGGACTGGTGTTATTGAAACACTTTGCGACGTCGTGCACGGTACCGATGAGTCTATACATAGGCTGTTTATGAGGGGAATCTCATGTGCAATATATGAAGATGTGGAAAGGCTGCGCAAACCATTGGTGTTGAGTGAGTGAGCAATGTAGAGGGATGGGAGGAGCCGGCAGCAATGTAGAGGCCCAGCTCCCGGTAACTGGAACGGCAATAAGGTACGCAGGAATTGGATTTAGGAACGCTCGTCGTGGTCGCTCTTAGGTCGACGGCAATGACTTCGTGAAGCAGTGGCTTGAATGATCAATACCTAGCAATATCGAGAGTGCAAACGAGAACGAGGGGGTCCGGGTCCGAGGATCTGGGAGCTGGAGAGTCGGGCTGTTGGGAATCTAATAAGACGAGTATATAATCGCAACGCTCGTTGTTGAAATCAAACTGAGTTAACTCGTGCAACTGTTTCATTGTCAGCATTCTCTCTCGGCATTTACTCCTCATCTTCTTAAACGACTTTATATCTGTCCATCGACCCGTGCGTTTCCTACAACTTGCAACGTCCCTTGCCAACATCCAACATGCGCCTTTCAGTCATCACAGTGACCCTCATCTCTTTCTTCACAAATATCACCTCCTCAACTGTCCTCTCGCCCGCCTACGCCCTTCAACCGCGTTCAGACCCCGGAGGTCCCTGCTCCAATGACGCAAACTGTTACGGTAACCCTTTCACTTACAAAATCATTTCTCCAACATCTCAACTTACATCCCCAGGTGGCGCCAACTGTTGTTTCTCTATCTGCAAACTTGGCAGCTGCACCGCCAAACCCGGCCAGGTCGGTGGATCCTGCGCCAAAGACGGTGACTGTTCAGGCGGAGTCAAATGCTGTTCCTTGGTCTGCAAGCTAGGTAGTTGTCGGATGAATGGGAGTTGCGATGCGGATAATGACTGTTATGGGTGGTGCCATAATAATGCAGAAAGCAAGTGCTGTATAAAGAACGGGAAGAAGGAGGGGACTTGTAACTGTGCAGGGCTATGTACGTGGTAGGGAAGGAAGTGAGAAGGAAAAGCGAAGAAGGATTGTGTTGTAGTCGTTCGCAGAAGAGATAACTTCTTGTGGCTAAACGCTTTGAATAATGGGAGTGGTTTTGGAAATGGCATAACAGCCTCGATAGATTGAAAGAAAAGAATGCCAGACATGCTGCTCGATCCCGATCATTCTATCATGGAAATCGAACTGAGTCGAGCATTGTCTTTTTTATAGTGGGGCTTCTGCCTATCTACATGCGCGTCGAATTACACAGTAGACACTAGGACTACGCCTTGAGCGAGTTCTGCACGCACTATTCCAAGCGGATCTAGAGTTTCCCGGATCCAGTAAAGATGTCCTCGTTGAGCAGTTTCGGGGAGTGCTGCAGGCGCCGGTGCGGAGGGGCGCTCGAGTCGTGTACTGAAATATGTGGGCACTACTAGTAGCGTAGCATTAGAGAAAGAACGTCGAAGAAGTTCAGGAAAATGGAAAGTTGAGAAGCAGTGATGTTATGATGACGTAACGGACGGAAGACGCAATTTGGCTTTCATCTTTGCTCACCATAATCGACAAATTTCGACGCTCTCGTATTTGCAATGTTCTAACCTTTGCCTGATCTCAGCATGCCCTTAATGTCACTGCTAGCCCTCAGCTGCGCCTGTCGCAATCTTGTATTTGTATGAGCTGTTGGGGAAAGGAAAGCGACATGTTTGTGAGAGTGTGTTGAGCAAGACGCAAATTCCCATCCCCATTGTACCGGGATGCTCAGTATGCAAATTTTTATCGATTCATCAAACCGTAGCACAAAGACGTTACAGCGTATGAGACTCTCATGTCGTAGAAAGGTCTAGCGAGCATCACACCCCGCCATCAAAACACCTCGTATTTGTGCACACGGATATTCTCCGAGGACGGCAGTGATCGACAAAGCCGTTGAGCACGGGGCGGGGCGTGGAAGCGACCGTTTCAAGAAGAAAGAGCATCAGGACAGGAAGGAGCAAGGAAGCACCCGGTACGAGCCTCTCTTAGCGACACAGAGGCTGAAGACCGAGTATATCCGCCTTGTACATTTGTTCGCATCCACACTTACAACCAAATGTTGCACAGGGTCTTGCGCCATTGCAACTATCGTATTTGAGATTATCGATTTTAGTTTTAACCAGAGCCTCCTGCCTTAAACACACCCGCAAACATACACACAGTAGCATGATCTGTCTCCAAACAGCGGCCTGTGATCTTCCATCTACTCCAGCACACTCATGGGAACGGTACTGATATACGCTTTGTATTGGCAATATCAAGATCAATTCCAAATATAGAATACCTAAGAAGGTCGTAGTATTTGGTCTATCTTTCCCCGCACATAGCTACTCCTAACTATTTGGTGCAATCTATTTAGGTATTGGAGATTTCCTAAAGAGGACAAGGAGGCTGCAGTGGTTGGCTGAGTCTCAGATACTTTTACGTTCGTGGTCTTCGATGGTACTAGTGGAATTTGGTATATACAAATTTACCATGTGAGCGTTGGGTGCTTTGGGGGACTGACTGGATTTTCGATGGTGAAGCAGGTGACAATGAGCGTGTTTGCAATTTAGGATCGAGGAAGCCTGTGACAATTGTTATAAAGAGCCTTCTCATCACGGTCCATTCTCTAGATCTTTAGCCTTCCAACACACCGACACTCGCTTCCTTCACTCGCTTCAAGTATCCCCAACTCTCGCTTTAAGCCCTTACAACTCTACATCTGTATACCGTCGAGTCTGAGAAAAGCTCAGCAGTATGCGATTTACCATCTTCTCTGTTGTCGCACTTGCGTCCTCTGTAACAGCAGTTGGCAATGCCACAGTGAAGAACAACACCCCCAGCACCTTCTATTTGTGGTCTGTTGGAGGATCAGTTGGTCCCAGACAAACGGTTGCTCCAGGTAGATACATCACCACTGCTTCATTCCAGGGCCTCTCTTCGTCTTTTCCTTTCCACTGACGATGTTTAAGGTGGGATTTTCACCGAACCACTCCGCCGAGATGCCACAACCGGCGGCATTGCCCTCAAGATTACCAAGACGGATGACGGACTGTATACTGGGGCGCCTACTCAGATCTTCTCTTACTCCTTAGATGGGGCCAAAGTCTGGTATGACCTGAGCACAGTTTTCGGGGAACCTTTCAAGGGCCAGCGCGTTACAGTCGAGAGCCCTGGTGGTGGAACTATCAACTGGCCTGCAGGTACGAACCCGGGAGGCAGCCAGGTGAAGGACGCATCGAGCCAGGGCGATGTCGTCTTCACGGCGTATGCGGCTGCTTGAGAAGACAATGAACTTTAGACGTTCAGAAATAATAGACGGCGAAGATGAACGTCATATGATACACTCTTTCAATACATCGGTTGATCATAAGAAGCGCAAGGGTTCTGATCAGCTAGTCGAATGCAACTACAATCAAGCGAGACAATATATTCTATTTTCCGTGTCTGTCTTCTAGACCGCTCCGAACTTCCTTCTAGAAAACGCACACGCTAGAGACTGCAGAATCGCTCACTGTGCGAATGTAGTATTGGCCTATGAGGTCTTAGGTTCACTGCGTGAACATGCTTCCATCCTGTTTTGTGCTTGAGCGCGTGGGGGTCTGTCGTTGTAGGGCTCTCGAAAACCGCGAATATCCTATCCTCCTGCCTTATGTAGTAAGTATCTTGAGAACCCAAGGCCTGGGAGGCGGGCGCGCGCGTGGTGTTGAAGCGGAAGGATAAGCCTAAGCGTAGGTCATCATCACCACGTGCCAATGAACTTCACTCTACCCCACCATCCTAGCCCCATCATGCCGTCAATAATCATGCAACAACTTCACTGAAAGTTGAGCCACACTCAATCCATCGTTCTCCAACACGCCGAGCAAAGCATACGCAAGCAGACCTCAGGTTCAGGGTCTGCATAACCGTGCATTTGCACAACATTGACAGCTGTCAGCTGCAAGTCATGCCATACCATACCTCAATTGTCAGTCCCGCTATCGCCACCAACGCGTTAGGCCTCAACACTCATCTCAAGATGCGACCGAGTCGGGAACCTGCACAACTCGCTCGCCGCATGACTTCGCAGGCATCGGTTCAATGAAGCCTTTCGTCCAGCGTTGTGCCGCAATGTGTGGTCTCAATCTCGTATTGGATTAGAACCCAACGGCGAGTTCGTGAGATGGAACGCGTACCGTCGGCTGTCGGCTGTCGTTTATCGTATAGCCCTTCCTATCTTCAGTATCTCCAAGCTTCCTCCTCGTCCTGGGTTACCTGTATTTCGAACGTCGCAAATGTCAATTTTGGCTTGCACACGACCACAAGCGAATGTGGGATGGTGCGATACAGATCGCCTGATCAGACCTGGGAGCCGCACCCTGAACACCCAGACGGGCACGGCCAGCTACCCCAATCGTGCGACCGTGCGGGACTGCATAAAGAGGCGTAGCGGGCGAGGTTTGCTGCACCGATTCTCATCAGCCTGCTGCAAAAGATACGCGGGAGGCAAGAGATTGTACGACGCAAGAGCGGGCTGGCCTCGACTTTGAGGTGAGTTTGATATCACGTTTTAGCCGCCGTTTGTCGGGCGCGAAGGGTGCAGCTCCGGCTCCTGTCGAGAGCCTGACAGCCTTGGTCTTGCAATGGTTCCTTGAGCGGGGAACGGCTGTCCGGAACATTCATTGGCGAGCGAGTCTGGCATCCGCGCTCCCTGCCCCTTGAGGTCTTATCAACCTGGTCTGCGCGGTCTCGTTTTCACATGGCTTGGAATACAATCGGGGCCCACCCCAACTTTCTAGGCAGAGTCTCATTACTCGCCCCTAGCTAGAGCCCGCCATCATGTTGGAGCCTACAAGCTTTATCAAGACGCTGCTCGTGATTGGTTCCACTGACCGTCATGCAGTCTAGCCGAAAGCCATGTCCTCGTTGCCATGCCGCTTGCCACAGATGGGTCTCCCGAATGGCGGATAGACTATGTGTGTGACCAGCTATATGGGCCGGCGAATCTGGCCGCGCTGACCTGCAAATCGTCTTACATCCTACATCCTACAACCTCTAACCTCTTGCCATAACTTCACCCTTCCACCCCTCCGTTTCCTCCAGCCTTCCGCCACATGAACAGCAGCTTGTCCCCGCGATGAAGGCAATCGCCGCCTCCCTGTAACCCAACGATAGCGAACGCGCATGCTCACAACTACACATATTCCGCACGATGAGTGGCAGGACGTTGAACAACGTCGTAAACGAACAAACCGTTGCGTTGAACGCGTTGATCTACGGCTATGCGGGGCATTCGCTCGTCACCCCCCACGCGGCACTTCAGCAAATATGGTGGACTGACGAACGAATCAATACCAAAGTGACCAAGGACTTTATCACATCAAGGCTGCAACCAAACGAACGAGAGCGGCTACATAAACCTGTGGGGTTTGGAGATCTGACCGACGACACCTACATCGAATGGATATTGGAAAAAGCGAGGAGGTTGTTTCTTGTGCTGGCTGAGATTGGCGAAGCTGAGAAGATCTTTACAGCTGTAGAGAACTCGTGGGACGACGATGATTTGCCTCTGCAGATGGAGGATATCGAACAGCTCTCGCTTTCGAATAGACGAGACGCTCAAGCTGACTCGCGCTTTTACCACACCCAATTTACTTTCCTACTCCGAGAACTGCGCGAGGGCGTGCATATCGACTATGCGCCCAACGAAGAATTGCCGCTCGAATACGTTATGGGACTTCCGCCCGCGGTTGCTCTTCAAAACTGGCCACGAGTTCATTTGCCGAGGAAACCAAACGAAGTTTACGTGCGAAGGAAGTTCCCGTTAGGCAATAACGAATCGCCCAACGCGTTTGAGGCGGATTACAATTTGGACGTTGAGAGTGCTAGAATGGTCGAGCATGAACACATCGCACCGGTTTGGGCCTCATACACAGCGAAGGGGCTTGGGTACATTGTGACCAACTTTGTAGGACAACACACGCTCAGGACTTTTATCGACCATCGGAACCCAGCACAATACCAAAGGCTGGCTAAGCCTGATAGACGGTATTTGCTGCTCAATTGGCTTCATTGTCTTGCCGACGCAACTGCTGTACTGCACTCGAGTGGATTCTGTCATACGAGCATACGGCCCTCGAACATTATCATTGACGATCAAAATAACGTTGCCTTTAGCGACATTGGCAGCTTGGAGACTTTCCAGAAGGACAAAAGACTAGACCCAATGGATGTCTACATATACAGCGCACCAGAATCTCACGCATCTGACCAAAGCTTCGATCCCAGCGTGTCCGCGCCGCCTCCCAACATTGGTAGTGCAAGGAAGCCCTCCATCGCTAGCAAAAACTCCGCCGGCTCTTCCAATAGCAGCGGCTCACACCGTCAAAAGCTCACAAAAGTTCCCACCAATGAATTCACGGGCTTCAACTTTGGCTTTCGGAAGCACAAGCCAGTACCAAAGCCAAGATCACGGACACATGAAACCGAAAAAGCTGACGTGTTCTCTTTGGGCTGTGTTTTTCTGGACATTGTAACTTTCATGCTCAAGAAGAAGCCACACGAGTTCACCAAACATCGATCTTCGAAGCAGACTATAAATATCGGCGGCAGAAGCTCACGAACAGATGCCTCATTTCACGCCAATTTGGATAGAGTAGACACATGGATGAAGGTCGTTGAGGATGCTTCATTTGTACAGGATCATGACTCTTTTCGTGCGGTCCCATTCGTAATAAAGTTAATCAGAGGCATGCTAAGCAGAGCACCTGACGTCCGACCGAACTCCAGAGATGTCCGCGATCGACTTCTTGAGATCTTGGTTCAATACACCGCTATACCTGACATCCATTGTCACGCACACAAGCACGACATTGACCTTGCCGTGTCTTCAACTGAAGGCTCTGACACCGCCTCAACTATATCTTCCGCTGCATCAACCATGTCATATTCGACGGTGAGCTCGAGCTCAGACGCCAGCTCAGACACAAACACCATCCGCCACTCCACTACTTCCACCATGCGAATGTCCTCGATTCTCAATTCCTATACGGACCGCACGACGTTGGGTGATGAGGATGATTTCGATGATGGTCAATCGATTCGGACGATAGGAAGATCGGATCTGGATGATGAATCAATCAACGATTTCCACTTTTTCGATACTCGACCCGTATCGCAGAGGTCATCAATACCGCCGCCTTTCTTCGACAGTGGACCCAATTCACAGAGGGCATCACTGTCACACCCTTTCTTCGATAGCAGACCCGTCTCGCAGAGAGTGTCACAGCCGCCTCCCCCTACGCCTCCAATGTCGCCAACCTCTATGAAAGCGCCCCGGTCGAGTCCAGAGAGTGCCACGGCGAACAAAGCGAAGTTCTGGAAGAAACCTGTTATGCTAATGCCTTAGTCTCGTTAAATCTGAGCTTCCGTGAGAAACAATGACATGGTGGAGGATGAAAGTTCTGTGCCTCAAGAGGAAACCCATCCGAAGGATCCGGGAGCCCATACCGATTCCGATCCCGATGCTCAACAAAGCTAGATATCCTCCGATCCAATGTCTCGCGTGCTCCGCATCTTTCCCACGCTATCTTGATTCCCACCAGGATCCACGGATGCGCTTGCCGTTGCCGGAGGAATAAGGTCGCTCGAGAATGTTGATCTGGGGTAGCTCAAGGTTGTCGTCGTCCGGACTTCATTCTGATAGCGCGAGTGGGTCGTGGGAAGCCACAAGGTCGAGCCACGAGGAGAAGAGCGAAGTGAACGGAGGTTCTGTACGTTGGCACACGAAGAAAAGGTGCAGTACGAACAAAATGTACAAATACCGTAACGTGTGTGTGTGTGTGTTATCTGCACTTCGGGTTGCAATATTGCGATATGGCGGGGTGTACATTGCCTGGTGACGTAGATCAGTTCCGTCCCAGTGTATAGGATCGACAAATTGTCAAGCTAATTACCTATTCAAGAAGGTGTTTGGTCTCTTTTTGGTCCGTGCGGTTATGAACATCTCCCTCACGTGTCAGCTCGGTTGTTACTAACACACTTAGATTGCTGTAGCGCGGGGCCTGCATCCTATCGTTCGCTCACCGCATCCACCATTCATGCCTTTTCAACTGAGTCCGTATCTACACTAGTCTGGCCGTTCATATCAGTATGTTTTCGCTTCATTCTAGATCGTTCCTACGACTGCCAGCACATCGATCGTCACACGTTACTGAGCTTGGCTTAAGTGCACAGTGTCTCATAACGAAGTTGCTTTTAGAACAAACCCATGAGGTACCCCTCTTTGGATCCTCTGGACCCCTGCCACGATGTTTTCGTCGTGCATAAACCGGTAGCAAGTAGTGAGGGTCATGCAGGTCTCATGCTTTGCCGGTTCCTTCCTCGAACCACGCAGCATCCATCTTAACAGTCAACTGACATGTCTTTGCATTGAAAGACTGCTACGCCAAGATCCCCTCTGCACGTGGATGTGCCATGTTAGCACCTCTGATGGCACATGAGAGATGATGAGCTGGGATGCTTATGAGCAAATGAAAGACTGAAGTGCTAGGAAAGCATACAGCTTAACATGTTGCAAATTTCAAGGCTTAACCATGGCACAACATGCAGTAGCTAGCGGGGTTCTTAACCTCCTAGTAGGAGTGCGAAGGATGACCACCTGTTCGCCATCCAGGAAGCTCCGGCTGATCTCGACTAACGTGAGGGTGTAGAGAATGAGCCAAGACAATATCGGTGACGTTTGACATGTTTAATCTCTACCTTTAGAATCCGGCATTCAAGCAATTCCCCTTGCTGTTCGCCATGTATCTAGCATTTTTGCACGACCGAACACCACATTTCTAAGCGTTTTCGCAACCCGATTGTTGACACACTTTTCTGCAGGAAGACTTCATTCGTAATTATCTTCCAACTATTGCTGCAAAAACTGGTCACTAAAGGTCTAGTTGGATAAACCAGGAACAGACGTGCATCAAGCACTTACCTACCCCATACTGCAGGATTGATCGACCGGGGGCGACGCCACCAAGCGAGATCCCGGTGCTAGCAGTGTTAAGAGGGTGCGGGGCTCCAGCCGTTTGACCTCCGCTTATATATATCCTGCTATCTCAACGCTTCAAGTTCCATTCGTTCAGTTTGAGTCGCAATCATTCCCTAGACTCATCTAATCCTTCACCATGCTTTTCCTATTCATCCTCCTCTCCTCGCTGCTATCAATATCAGCTCTTGCCACTGATAATAGCAGGCATGTCAAACGTGCTGCTGTACCGCCATATGTACTGAAGAAAGGCCCTCTCGACACACCATGGACGGAAAAGGTCGGCACAGATCCTTGGCCTGAGTACCCTAGACCACAACTGCAGCGCTCCGAATGGAAAAATCTAAATGGCGTTTGGCAATATCGGAATGCAACCGAAGGGGAAGCACCACCTTTTGGGGTTGATCTTGAAAACCCGGTTCTAGTTCCGTTCTGTTTGGAGAGTGCCCTGTCAGGTATACATGTTCGACTTTTGATATGAAAATATATTTACAGTATTGCCAGGTGTAATGGGCATCTACCACATATATAGCTGGTACCGAACCACCTTTGATGTTCCCTCAGACTGGAGCACCAGTAATAGGGTCTTTCTCAATTTTGGTGCTGTTGACTACGAGGCCACCGTCTACGTAAACGGCAAGAATGCCGCTTTTCATAGGGGTGGCTATTGGTCATTCAACGTGGATGTGACTGATTATCTTTCCACCAATGGTACAAATGAACTGTAATATTTTCATATCCTGATTCCCATGGCACAGCTGACATGGAATCCGCAGTATCGTTTTCGTTTATGACCCAACCAATAAAGGCAATGTTCAGATTCCATCTGGGAAGCAGAGTCTTGGATTTAACGATCATATCTTTTACACGCCCTGTAGCGGGATCTGGCAGACGGTGTGGCTCGAATCGGCCCCTGCAGAATATGTCACGCAACTAGATCTTAGTGCTGATATGTACGGCGAAGGTAGTGCAACCAACCTGTTCGGAGAAATCTCTTTGCTGACTAGTACTAGTTAACATCACAGTTCACAGTTCCGGCAACGGCAGCACCCCAGTCGAGATCACGGTGTATGAGCCGAATTCTACTGACGTTAAGGCTACTGCTACAGGAACTACAAACAGTGCTTTTCAGTTCACCGTTGATTCGCCCGACTTGTGGTCCCCAAGTTCACCCACTCTGTACAATGTCACAATCAAAGTCGGAAGTGATACCATCCAGAGCTACACCGGATTTAGAACTATTGCAAGAGGCATCGTTGATGGTATCGAACGCCCGCTTCTGAATGGCGAGTTCGTATTCTGGTTCGGCACATTGGATCAGGGTTTTTGGCCTGATGGTATCTACACTCCGCCAAGTCTTGAAGCAATGAAATTCGACATCCAAGCACTGAAAGCTGTGGGATATAACATGCTTCGCAAGCATGTTTGTTCATCTCCCTAGCATTTCAAACCGCTTGCTAACTTATTCCCGCAGATCAAAGTTGAAACAGCACTCTTCTACCAAGCCTGCGACGAACTAGGCATAATGCTGATCCAAGACATGCCGTCCCTGCGACCTAACGTACCGACCGGGGCCTGCTCATCCGTGCGCGTTGGAACTAAAGAAACGCAAGACGAATTCGACCGCCAACTCCAACTTCTAATCCAGCAGCACAAGTCCTACCCTAGCATCGTGGCCTGGGTCATTTACAACGAAGGCTGGGGCCAAGAGGTCGATAAGGAATATCCTGAGTTCCGTCTCACTGATGTAATTCGCAACATCGATCCTACGAGATTGATTGACTCTGTGACGGGCTGGAATGATCACGGCGCAGGCGACTTCCATGATAACCATCACTATCCTGACCCCCAGTGCGGAACGCCCTGGTACTCGACCGCCAGTACGCCATTCGATCCCAAGCGCATCGCCATCCAGGGCGAGTTCGGCGGCATAGGTCATAATCTCTCAATCGAAAATATGTGGAATGTTCGGTGGTCCCTGGACCACATCAATGGGACTTACGAAATCGATGCTGATTTGAGTATTTGGAACGAGCGTGCGCACTTTTTGCTAAGTGAGTTGAAGGGGCAGGTGGAGAGATATGCGTGTTCGGGGGCGGTGTGGACGCAGACTACGGATGTGGAGGGGGAGGTTAATGGGATGTTGTCATACGACCGACGGATTAACAGGATGGATCAGGAGCAGTGGTCGGCCGATATCCAGGGGATTTATGATGCAGCTGCTGCGAGGGCTACGAATAGAACGATGATGGCGAGGAGTGGGCTGTTTGATGAGTTGTAGGTGTCGTCTGGACTTTGGTCTAAGCTGCTTGGATTTGCATTGTACGTTGCATACACTATGGTTGATATAGCGTAGCATGAATAGCATCCTGGCCACGATCTAGGTAAGCATACATGGAAAATCTGCATTATCACCGCCCCCTCTTTTTTCTCGTCTTCCTGCTTGAAGTCTGGACCTTTTTTCACTGCAACCTCATTCTTAACATCAGCCAACGTCACTACCCTGTCTTCCTTTTCCCCCTCTCCCTTGTATTTTCAATCACTCCGTATATTATCTTTTGGCGTGGTAACACAGACTTCATTGGAAACTGGGACTCACAGAATCAGACACTATCAATCTTAACGTGTGGAGTGAGAGAGTTGAGGTCGACGGTTAAAATGAGTACTTCGCTTACGTTGTTGATAGCTGTGGAAAGCGCATCACCATTTCCAACGTCAAACTGTGCGATAGATGATGCTCGAATTGTTGAAAGGGTCTATGGAGGCCATTTCCAGGTGAAAGATTAGTCTCATTGGCGCGAGGTGATGCTTGATTGCGCATTTGGGCGATCAAAAGCCCTGTACCAGGATTTTGAAGACAGATATCGGGGATCTTCTAAAGTGTTTTAACCGTACTTCCCAACCCCTCCCAATCAGGTCATCACACCACAGCCACAACCCTCTGCATCATGCAAACTAAATTGCGTACCCTTGCCATTATTCCACTTCTTCCTTCTTCACACCCCCCTTCACCTCCGCATCTTTCTTCACCTCATTTACCTCTACACCCTTTCCCTTTCTCTTCTTTTCTAACTCCCACCACTTCCCCTCAAGCATCCCCATGACCACACTATCCCACCACCTCCCCTCGTGCCATATCATTTCCCTTGCCCTTCCCTCATGCGTAAACCCCAATGTCTCATACAATCTAATCGCACCCTTGTTCCACTCAAAAGCCCTTATGCTCACTCTGTGCAGTCCCACTTTTTTAAAGGCGCAGCCTAGGGCCCAGAGGATGGCTTCCTAGATTGGAGATGCAGTTCTTAGCGTAGTTCAATTTCTGCGTACAGTTTATCTATGAGCTGCACTCTGGGTTTGACTCACGGAACCATAGCCTTGTCCCTGGTACGAGGGCAGGATGTAGATAGCGATTTCGGTGTTGCGGTGGTGGGACATGGCGGGGGGAAGACGGGAGAGGTGGATGCAGCCTATGAGTGTGTGGCCAGTTGTGAGACCTTCCGGGAGACATATCACAGCACCAAATAGTGTGTCATTAGCCACATAGTTCCTGAACCGATTTGCATCTGCTGGACCCGGGAGTGTGATGTTTTTTATGTTGCTATTCATGTAGCCCGCGTGGTCCTGAGAAAGTTGATGTAAGCCATCAAGGCGTGCACATGCCTTGTGAGATTGAAACATGGCTTTTAGGTGGGTAGATTGGAGATTACGGGCTTATAAGACTGAAATGGGTCCATGTGATTTGCAGTCTGTAATGCAGAGGCTGAGAATGGAATGAGAGACAAAACAAGGAGACAAGGATCAGAACACAAGCGAATAGAGACTTAGAGTCAAGGAATGGGAAGTTGGCGGTTATTTTGGATTTTACTGAAGAGTATTCTCAGTATTGGAGTCTGAGGTTGGGATTTCGGTTCGAATGTTGGAGCCAGAGGTTGATGATGAAAGGAAAGAAGGGCCTTACATTGTTGATGGCCGTGAAGAGCGCCTTGTCGTGTTCAACATCAATTGCACGGCAGATGAGACTTGAACTGCTGAAGGGGTCCGTCAGCATCTCAAAGCCACGAGATTTGGTATCCTTGGTGTTCGATTGGAAATACTTAGATCTGATCTGCCTTTGGTCGTACCACGCTCTCCCGAAAATTTGGTGGATGATTAGAGTATTTCGAGACTTTCATGCGGCCAGGTGGCCTACTCTCGTAGGAACGAGAAAGCGCGGATTGCCCTGCGCATCCTCGATGTAAACACGCACACCGCGACGCAATGATCAATTTTATATACCTTAAACTTTTATAGGGTAGGCAGACATACTGCAAAATATTAATTACAAGCAATCTGACTATTAAACAGTGTTGTACTCATGAAAATGTCTGGTGTTCACATTTTGATGTGCGGAGCTTATTCCCAACTTTCCTGTTCCCGCGAGAGGCCTGGTGCCCAGCTTGGCGTGGTGTTGACGCTTACGGGAGGTGTCGCTTACTCAAGTCAAAACTCCGTGTCGATCGTCCCGCATCCGTCTGAACTCCGACCTCCACCACCAACAACCTCAACGACACCATGGAAGACGTTATGAGCAGCCTTCGGACCGTTTCGCATTCCCGAGATCTGTGGCTTACCTCGTGCCAGATCGCTATAGCTATCCTGAATTGGGGAAGGGTTTAGATGTAAAACTCCGATGGGGTGGTGTTGGCACGAAGCGTATAAGCTGTACGGACCGGAGTTGGCACATGTTAAGTTGCGTAGCACGTTTCTGATCATGTACGTGGACATGAATGGGAAGGAGCAAACGTGGGAGCACATGAGATTCACAGTGATCGACAGTAGCTGTGAGTGTGCGCGGTCACAAGGGTATGGAAATAGTTCGTCTCAGGTCTCGGGGAGGCGACCTGAGTTGAGGTTCATGTTAATCAGAGCTAGCTAGGAGGTAAGTAGTGATGAGAGAGCATTTTTCATATTGTCCGAAACACTGAGGCTCTGCTATAACTCTTGGTGGACGTACAAGATCTATTCAGGATTTCATTTTCGCTTCTTTTTCGATACCTACTTCGTGTACATTTTTCTATTCCCTTCTATTCTTAGACGCCATTATATCCACCTTTTTCTATTGAGATACCACAAAAGTTTTCTTCCTATTTCCATTCCGAAATGGCCGCCTGTGTCTCCTTCATGCTCCTAGGTTCCTCCATTCCCCTGGCCCTCCAATCCGAAGTGACGGATCCATCATTCTCCGATCTAGCAGCTGGACAACGTCCCAGCTCTCGCCTATCCAAGCGTGCGAGCGTAGAATCGCAACCGCCCCGTTCAGAGACTCCAGTGCTTGAGTATCGACGCTTCAGCGGCTTCTACGAGCATCGACGAGCAAATTCGAGTCCGAACGGAGTTCCAAGTATGGAAGCTTTAGGAGGTTCACCACTGAATTTATCTGTGCGACCTAGAAGAACGAATTCTGCACCCCCAGCTGGGTTTAAGCTACAAGTTGTGCATGAGAACTGGGTTGGCGCCGAGAGGGCAGGAGAAAAGAGCATTGCCTCCGAGCCAGCAAAACTATCACGGCCCATGACTATGATCGAACTTGGCGAGAAAGATAAGTTCGATCAGACGGATAAAGAAATAGAGAAAAGAATCTCAGTACCCGTGCAAAAAAGGTCTTCGTACGGTCTTTTCCCCTCACCTCGAAACTCAACCAATTCAGTCACATCATCCCGACTCTCTACATCTTCAACCTTGATGCCCTGCCAACCGTCTCGAGCTCTATGCCTTGATGTCGGGACTCCATCGACACTCCCGGTTCCACCTCTTTGCACGTTGACAGAAGACGCTGCATTCACACCTCCTCGTCGTGTTCATAGCGATACATCAATCCGACCACGAGCACGCTCACATACGCGTTCTGCATCGATATCTCACTCTCGATCACAGTCTCTTACCCTAAACTCTCTTTCAAACTCTGCCTTGATTTCTCGGCCCCATTCAGTAGCTACAACTGGTCCTTCTCGAAGCTCCTCGGCAAAGAGAGTCTCATTCTCCAAGAAAAACGAAATCATACGGGCAGACGAAGACTTCACCGAGGAGAAAACAAACCTGTCCGCATCCGGTCCTGGGTCGCTCCGTCGACAATCATCCTGGAGCGGCTTCCTGCTCATCGGCGCACCAACTATTACCGCAAAACCAGAGCTTACACGTCAGATTAGTGTGCCTTCTGCACGTGGACAGGCGGCTGGCCGCTCGATCTTACGAAGAACGAGTTCTTTCGAAGTCTTCCAGCCAACGCGGCAGGAACCCGAGATCAAGATTGCTCGAAAACCTGTGCATAGAATGGCGACTGGGAGGAGGGACAAGAGCCCGCCGCCTCCCAAACCACTTCCCTCACTACCTGAAGATGAAGACGATATACTGGACTTGTACTACGAGGATGTAGATCTTAATTCCGGATCATCAGCCTCCACCTCGACATCGACATTGGTATCCAATTCAATTGCGTCTCCCTCGCGGTCATCGTCATCGCAATCATCGACATCATCAGCATCATCAACAAACTCCTCAACAGACACATTCTTGCTCGATGCTGAGAGTGATGGAGACGAAGACGACGTCCCGCCAACGCCCTTCATCACGCCCGCCACGCCTAAAGCAATGACCTTCTCCAGACACACCCGCAAAGACGTGCACATAGTCTCCGTTCCTACTTGCTCAACCTCAGGCAAGGTCAATTTCGGGCCAGATGTTGAGATTCCAGCGAGACATTGGAGCATGCAAGGTGTAGGCGACTGGGTGCGGCGCAGTGGAGCCTTTGGGATGACAAGAGTGGATGAGCGCGTGGAGGTGGTGGGGTTTAAGAGGGCTGTAACTGTGGCATGATACTTTGATATGGAGGGAGCATGAGATAAAGGGATTTTTGTGACCTGTTGGAGAGTGATTGAGACTGAGCTGTTTTTATGGCTTTTGATTTAAAGGGGCGTTTTAAAAGGGGGGGCATGGCTGCGGGTGCAGTCGCTCCGTGAAATTCTAGATATATGTCGCTACGGCCAAACAGATTGTATACTACGGTAGTTAAATAAAGGATGATGGTTGAACCATTAAAAATTATCTGTTCAATCTCATTGTGGCTGCTAGCGGTCCTGTCACTCGTGTACGTTGGATCTTTATGTACTCCTTGAGAACAACAACATATATTGCAATTTTGTAGGCTAAAGATTTGGTGAGCTGGGGAATACAGTGCAGTAAAGGAATCATGAATATATACTTAATTTAGCCTTTGGCACAAGAGCGTGCAAGAGACATGGCAAGTTTTGTGCACAATATTACAACGTCCTTGTTGAATCAACCTCATCAAATTGATCGGGTTGAATACTTGCTACCTTTTGCATCCACTAGGTTGCGTTCAGTAGACAAAGCTCCCCAGTGTGGCTGTTCTCTTGATCACTGACTGACTTCACGCCTAGACGTTGTGGTTTCTTTACATTTCATTTTCCTGGCTTCGTACATACGTTTCGTTATGGTACATTCATCCGTTGTGCCCTGATCCCGAAGTAAACATAGCAATAATACAATGCCTAGCCCGATTGTGACAAAGGAGCGAAGGATGACGCTAGAAAATAAAGAGGGAGAGGACCAAACGCCGTCGCTAAATGTTTACCTGGCAAAGAAGGAAAATCCCTATCGCCGCGCCTTTGTGGCGTTGCCATTTCGTGTTCGCATTGCGGGTTCCTCTGCAAGAATGAGGCTGTCTTTTGCTCTTGCGCAGAGGAGGCAGCGGTGCTGTGATGATACACATCGACTTTTTTTCGTACCATTGCCGCCCGTTACTTTCACTCCTCGTCGTCACCCCTCACATGACCCTTCTTGAACGCATGAGCCTGCCCGCCCAGGATCATCTCGCGGTCTCGCCGCATGCCCTCAAGTACGCCTACTAGCCCACCTTCCCGCATCCGCTCAAGCACCACCTTCATCCCCTCCTTTGCGTTTGGCTGACTCCTCTGCGCGCGCTTCAGTCCTATAATCTCGACGCTCCGCTGTAAACCCGCCGTACTCCAAGATTTAAAGAAGCCCACTTTTTCCGGCTCTTCTGCTGCAGCAGCAGGTACAGCCAAGCGCCGTTTCTTCCACGTCTCTCCGACGTGTGAATGTAGTGTGACGCTGGATTTGACTTCTGTGATTTCGCCGCTGTTATTCGGAATTTTATCGCCTGGGATGTCGGACATGAATCCATGTCGCCGAGCCGCGCCTTCCATGCCCTTCCACACTCCGATCTCTTCCTGCGCACCCGAAATAGGCGAATCAAACCCTGGTGCCGTGGTTACCCCCGGGCGCCGGAACACCTGTCGTTCAATCACAGACAGCACACCCGTCCATTCCAGATTCCGGGACTCAGTATCCATCCATCCCTCTTTTATATCAACTACACTCTTCTCCAGAATATACGCTTGTGTGTCTCCTCCCGAATTTGCGCCCAACAGTGACCGCGGGAGTAGTTTTAGAACAGCGGTCGGTAGCTTTGAGCGTTTGAGGTGCAAACGGACTGTGGTGAGGCGTTGGGTTGCAGGGTCGTAGGAGCGGGCAATGGTGTCGGTGGAGATGACGTGGGTCGCGTAGGGATTGGGGTAGCGGAGGAAGTAGGCGAGGGTTACGGCGGGGAAGGGGTAGATGTAGGTGTCGGAGGAGGAGTAGACTTTCACCATCTTGGCTGTGGGTTTGTTGCGCTGTGCTGTGGTACTCGATGTAGAGCGGTGGTTGCTGTGGCGGTTGTTGATGAGGAGCTCGAGGCAAATGTTGCTAGAGTAGTCGAAGAGTTGGCATGATCCCGTGAATCCAGTTGCTGGAGTTCAATTGGATGTTGTGAAGGGTGGGCAATATGTAGATCGAGCGGGGTGGAGAGACGATGGTTCGATGCCTGGGGAATCCTTCCATGACGATCTGGCTCGGAGCCTGCGCCCGTTTTTCCGGCGTGGCGGTGCAGGTGCGCCACAATGCGGGGAACTTGGCAAGTGCGGGACACTCATCGCCGTTGACTCGATCAATCAAGTTAATTCAGGAACAGTCACATACATTTCCCTGCCTTTGCCTTTCTTTTTTTCTCTTCCCTCCCCCCTCCTCTCACACCCACACCCACACCCACACCCACACTCACACTCGCCGCCATGGCCGAAGAGCCCCCCTCCGTTGCTGCTCTAAGCATTGCCGCGACAGCAACAGAACCCGTGAAGAAAGCCACCGAGCAGGAGATCAATCCCTGGGACGTGCAAGCAGCGGTTGACGAAGACGGAAACGTCCAGCAGTTTGACTACGCCGCCATAAGCGCAAAATGGGCCACCAAGCTCATCGACACGGCCCTCCTAGAGCGCTTCGAGCGCGTCACGGGCCACAAACCACATCGCTGGTTGCGACGGGGTCTCTTCTTCTCTCACCGTGACCTGGAACTTATCCTGGATACTTATGAAAAAGGCGAAGACTTTTTGCTGTATACGGGACGAGGGCCTTCGAGTGATTCTATGCACATAGGCCACACGATCCCATTCGAATTTACAAAGTACCTGCAAGATGTTTTTGACGTCCCACTCGTCATCATGCTTACCGACGACGAGAAATTCCTCTTCAAGGAAAAGCTCTCCCAGCCCGAAGTCTACCAATTCGCGCGCGACAACGCAAAAGATATCATTAGCATCGGGTTCGACGTTAAGAAAACATTCATCTACATCGACTCCGAGTTCTTCACCTCTGGCTTCAATCGGCACTTCAACCTCAATGCCACAGAATTTGAGAAACTCGTCACGAACAACCAAGTCCGGGGCGCCTTCGGCTTCCACGGGTCCACAAACATTGGATCTAATGCTTTTGCAGCGAAACAATGCGTAGCTGCCTTCGCATCCTCATACCCTTTCATTTTCGGCGAAGAACACAAGTCGTACTACAGACACAAGTACTTAGCACAAATGCCCTGCCTGATCCCATGCGCCATAGACCAAGATCCTTATTTCCGCCTCGTGCGCGAGAACTGCTCTCGGATGGACCAAGCCTCCCCCAAACCAGCGCTCATCCACTCGAAATTCCTGACTGCACTGCAGGGCGCGGGCGGAAAGATGAGCGCCTCGAATCCCAACTCCGCAATCTTCATGAACGACACTGAGAAAGTTATCAAGAAGAAAATAAACTCACATGCGTTTAGTGGTGGTCAAGAGACGCTGGAACTGCATCAGAAACTTGGGGGGAACCCGGATATAGATGTGCCATACCAGTATTTGTCCTACTTCGAAGACGACGACGAGAAGCTCGAAAAGTTCGCGAAAGATTACAGAGCAGGCACGATGCTGACGGGAGATATGAAGAAAGAGTGCATTGCCCTTATGACCTCGTACACGAAAGGCTTCCAAGAAGCGAGGGCGAAGGTCACGGAAGAGGTGCTGGACGAGTTTCTGCAGCCGCGAAAACTGGAGTGGAAGGGTAACCCAAATGTAGAACGGAAGAGCAAGAAGCCAGTGCCACAACCCACAGGAGGAGGTGGAGGAGAGGGAGAGCCGACAGGCGAGGATGGGAAACCCCTGACAAAGAACCAGCAAAAGAAGCTAGCGAAGCTCGCAGAGCTGGAAAAGAAGAAGAAGGAGAAGGCCGAGGCAGCTGCTGCAGGAAATTCATAACGGGGATTTGGTCCAGCATTAGAGCTAGAGGGTATATAGAGCGAAGATGGGAGAGACCTATAAGATACCAGTCAAAAAAATTCAACACTGATATGTTATGCACACATGATAGTATGAGCATGGCCAAGAGTTTTCAGAGTATACATAACTCGATGCTCACACGGCGGAGAAAGTAGTGCAAATGAATGCTAATATTAATATTGATCAAACTTTTTCTATTGTACAGCGCACTGCCCTAATGGTACATGCGATGAAGGGTACACGTATGCTTTAGAACAAGATAAGATGACCCTTGACACGAGCCCCAACACTAACGCAACGAATGAGAGGATATGGAATAAACACCTCTCTTAACATTAAAAACAATGTCATATGTTACAACGTACAATCAAGGGGGACGCATATGCCTAACTCAAATTCCACGAAACGACCCCGAACACCAGCATCAACAGACTGCATAGAAACTTCATAAAAACTCCCACCACAGTAACACAATAGCGAGGGCCTGCACGTTCGTAGGCTAGTAAGTAGAGGGCAGAAGTAAGTTTGAACATATTCCCAAAGAGGCTCTGGTGTGATTGGGTTGTGCGGATAAGAAAGGTGAGCAGTCCCAGAAACCATCTTAGATGGAGAGGTCACTTTGAATATGAATTGTCGAAGACTAGGACATGTGCAACTTCACATCAATCCCGGAGGGTTTCATAACATGTTAAGGCATCCTCTTTAGAAAGTGTCTCAGCCCCTTTCAAAAATTCACACACTACACTCTCAAACACACATATACTACCCATCTCCGCTCCCATCCCTTCCTTTCTCCGTTACACCATCTCGTTGCCCCCTTTCAAACATCAACCCCTCTCATGCAGTAATCCTACCCCAGCACCACAAACCGCACATTCCTCCTCCCAATAGGATCAAATCCCATGAAGCTGTCCAACTCAGCTAGCTCATCAAAGTCACGCTTACGCGGGCGCATGGGGCACGATGCGGCGCTGGTCGTTGAATGAGCAGTCGTGGAGGCGGATCGGGTGGGAGAGGTGAAGGCTGTTTTTAGGGTGGATTTAGTAACGGGTTTGCCAGTGCTTTTTGGAGGAGTGGGCTTGCTTGTGGGCGTAGGTTTTGGTTTTGGTGTAGGCTTTGGCTTTGGCGTAGGTTTTGGCTTTGGCTTTGGCTTTGGCTTAGGCTTTGGTTTGGCCTTTGCTTTCGCCTTCGCCTTCCTTTTCTCTAATTCTTCGATCGACGAAGGTGGCTTGTTGAACGAATCAACAACGATATCTATGCTTCGGGTAAGTAACATGGGCGCCACAAGCGGACATTTATAGCAACTGTACCTTTGCCAATGTCTGTGACAGGAGCATTTGCAGCCAGTGCAATGCTTCCAAACAACACTGCCAACCAAAATGTAGGTTTCATGATGAAAAAAAAAACAGCAGAGATCAACTCGAAAGGATAAAATAAAAGATTCAAGTAATGACACAAGTGAAGTAGACGAAGACAAAGAAAGATGCAGACGCTGTAAAGACCGACAGAAGACAAGTTGAACGAGTGACTTGAGGTTGCAAGAGAGCAGCGACAGACACACGATAAATAGCTATAAAGAGGATGCTCGATCGTCAGCAAATGCCTCCATCGTATTTTTCTCTGCTCACGTCCGTAGATTCGATTCAGATCGACTGGGCGCTGATTGAACGAAGGCCGAGTCCGCTAGATTTCAGAATCACACCGCCATCATAATAGGCCCTTATCCGATGCAGCCCCCCGAAATCGAGAGTACCAGGCTATGTTTGCGCCAGCGACGCAGGGTTTGAGGCTCTGCGCGGGCACTAATAGGCTAGTTTGGGGTCGACACGAGGGCTGACTGGTTCTGCCCCACCACGGACTTGGAAGGGTGTGTACCACGCGCTTACGCCAAGTATATTCTCTCTAGTAATCTTCCCTTTGATTTTTAAATGTTCTTCCAGAATGTAACGGGCAGATTGAACAATTACATTCCGTACGGATTCCGCTGACGATATGCCCGGTGGTAGGGAGCTTGGCGGTCGATGGGTGCACAATTGTAGTGCTATATAGATGTCACTGAGCTTGACAGTTGAGCGATGTATATTCATTTTGCGAACTTGCTTCTCATTTCAGCATGGCGTCGTCCCTCATTTGGTTATTTCTTTCAGTCAATCTTTTGCCTCTGGGTTACGTTCGAGCCGGGAGCCTCGATATTCGCGATGTCCTTCCTGCTGGGATGATGGATATGTATGGGGACTACGAGCTCGTTCATATTGACGAGCGGGATGGGGAAGATCTAGTACGTTTTTCCGACCTGAACATATCTGGCCTTGTGAAGAAGGTCAAAAACCTATGATGAAACGCTGGATAGCAATTCACATAGCAAATGTTACCTAATTCGACAGAGCATGAGACATTTTCCGAATGTCCTCTTTTGAAACTCTTTCTAACTGCGTATCATTTTCGTAGGTGTACATCACGCAGCGGGCACCTACACCTGCCAAAATCAAGAATTGTGACGATTGTGGGTGGTTCTCGCCGTGGGATGACGATGAATTAGTCGCCGCCAAAAGAGATGTTCTAAATGCGATTGATATCGACGTCAACTCGACATCTCATCAACTCGTGGTACGTACGAAAATGTTTGGGTACAGCCGATGGAAGCTATCAAGAGCTGCCTACGTCCTAAGACTTTGACGGTATCTCAGTGCCTTTGGTGCTTAGAAAGGCTGTCATACTGCTTCCTATTGATTGAGTGCTAACTATATTTTATTAGGCGCGTAGTGACAAGACCAACCCTAAGCCAGCAAATGATCTATGCAAAGGTTTCAACCTTCAAGGCGTTCCAGCCTTGACATTCACGTCGTACAAGTATCCAAGCAATGAAGATTTGGAAAAGGTATAACATACACGTCAATGTTTGGTTCACTGCTAATTCGAAGTTAGAAAGGATATAATAACGTGTATGACTTTAAGCCTTACGATGACCCACTCAAACAGAGCTATTACGAGCTTAAAGATATTGGCGGGTTCCAGAACCGCAATGGTGCGGGTATGTCGGCAAATCGAGCTGTTTCGGTGGAGCATGTGCTTGAGTGGTACGTATTCAGCCTCTGGCGAAGTCACGAGAGACAATTGCATATTGCTACGCGAGTTGTATCTCTGTGGTGCTACTCAACTGATCCGGGACGAAAAACGTCCTGTCATTTCTACCCGTGTAATGAAAAGCAGCCTGCTAACTGTTCTCCCGCTTCTAGGCAGGTCTTGCTCGACTTCATCCGAACGGACGCAAAGCGCTGCGAGCACATCGCGAAATACTTCCAAAAAGATGTTGACATTGACACCACCTTAAAGGTGATGTCTAACAAGGGAAAAGGTCCGGAAACAGACGAGACAGTCAAAGGTCGAGAAACGGCCATCGAGTACATCGCGCACCAGTATCCCGGTGACGAGAAGAGCGGTATCGCAAACAAGTTCATGTACGAGTTCGTGAGCCTGCACGACGATGTGAATGGTCGGAAAGAGAGAGTAAGTCCAAAGTCCTACTTAACTGTTTTATGGTAATTACTATACTGACCCGCATAGCTATGGAGTGAAGGGAAAAACGGGGGACAGAAGCCAAATATGGTCGACGACACAAAGATGACTAAATACATAGCGAACAAGTACTGGAAAGTCACCACAACCCAAGTCGGAGCCAAGAAAAAGAAGAGCGAAAAGTTGACAGTCTCGGATAAGAACCAGGGGCTGTGTACCGCTGTCGTCGGGCTTCGCGACATCATCGGCGTGTACCAATACCACACCACAGCTGAGATTGAGAAAATTCTGACTGCCCAAGTCAATCGCATCGGGACGGCATTCGAATACCTAGAGACGGGCCCGTTGAAGGCAATGACTTTCCCTAATGCAAAGGATCCCAGCAAACCTATCACATACCCGCCTATGGCTACAACCCTGAAAGCGCAGTGGGAAAAATACATGGAAGCCAAGTACGACGACGTGATTAAGGATATTGAGAAGGTAATGAAGACTTGGACGACTAAGCTTGACAATGCAAAAGTCAAGCGGGCGCTGCTAAATGCCGAGAAGAGAGGCACGGGAAACACGCGCAGTGATCTTTGTGGTGAGGAGCCGAACAAGGCGGATATGAACAAGCGCATCGATATGCTTCTCAAGGCGTATGCAAACAAGGGTGACTGGGAGAACCCGATGAAGAAGCCTTAATGGGGTCATTTTTCAGGGATTTTGGATGACTTAAATTCGCTGATGGGTTTTTTTTCTAAATATGGGCGTTTCGGGGGCGGTGTTGACAAGTTTGGGGAATCTGTCGTTGGTACAGTAGTAGATACAAATTTAGCCGAATGTGTATCACGTGATACAAATATCTGCCAGCATACATTGTGATGGTTTTCGGAGCATATGCTGATGAAACCTGCACCCAATTCTATCGGACTTTTTTACCCAAGAATGTGGAGCCAGGTCGATCTAGATGATGGTTGTGCCCGGTGCTTATTTCGTGGCTGCGCCGTCATTTAATGCTGTGCAGTATATAGCCCTCTTCACATCCTCTCCAACTTGTACATTCCCGGGCATAATCAACTGCCCCTAGAGATACACGGCAACAATGGATCATCTACCACCAGAACTTCTTGCTTCCATTGTGCAAATCCTCGCTGAGGATGGCTCCCACCCGCTCAGCACTTACGCAGGTATCTCACGCGCTTGGCAAGGCGCGATTGAGCAGCAAACATTCCGCACTCTAGACTTTCCCATCGCTGACCTTGAGGCCTTTCAAGCCTACTTCAACTCGGCCAATGCGAGCCGCGCACGGTGCCTCGTTAGGCTCGACATCGATTTTGGCCGCGAGGACTTGAGGAATTTCTACTCAGCCGACGAAACGGCCATATTCTCTGACTGGGTCGCACGGCTCTTCACGGTTCTTGCAAACTTTTCTACCAAGGCTAATAAATTGCCTGCGCTGATACTACGGTTTTACTCTGGTGGTTGGCCTAACTCGGGCTCTTTCGGCATCCAGCTGCCAGACTCGGTGCCGCAGGTGCATCACGTGCGCAGGTTTATACTTGTACGCGGCGGCAGACTGAATGCCTTGCGCCAAAGTGCCGTCTTCGCGATACTGGATAAACTACCAAGTGTGCATGAAGCCGAGCTCGGCTTCCCGGATAACTACGATTGGGACGTCCGGAGACGGCGAGCGGAACGCAAGGGTAGGTCTCCTCAAGGCACACGTATTTTTCACAGAAAAGACTGACTCTGTGCAGCGTTTGGAGACGCAGTTTGCACTGCAGATCTATCCCGCCTGCAAGATCTCCAAATTTGGATCAACCACACGAGTCTGTCAGATGAAAACAGAACACCAGATTACTTGTTCCCGGAGAGTGGATCACAGCATGACGCGTATTTTCGGGCTCTACGCCACCTAGCCACCTTCTCGCTGAACAAGATTCACCTTCTCGGCCCGCTCGTCATCAGTGCCGACTTCTTCGCCAATATGTCCACGTTCTCTGCTCTGGTAGACTTCCAACTCGATTTTGCGCCCGAGATGGCGGATGGACGGTGGTTTTTTATCCGTGACGCAGAGCTACGCAAGAAAATAGTGGAAGAAGACGGTGAAGAAACAGACGCAGAAGACAACATAGAAATAGACGAGGAAGAAAGCGTAGAGATAAACGAGGAAGTCGGCGTAGAAGCCGACGAGGAAGCCGAAGCTGATCCCAACTCCGAAACATCAAGCATCGTCGACTCGGACGATGATTCCTCCAGCTCTGAGCCCACACCCGAAGAGCGAGTCAACCTATACCGCACATTCCCCAACCCATCTACCCTCGATCCATTTCTTCTCTCCGCCGCCCATTTCGTCGCCTCCTCACCCCAGCTACGCAAGTTCATCTTGAACCAGCGAGAGTCGAGCGCGTCAGACACGACCCGCATGCTGTGGAATCACAAGGACATGTCCCGCCGCTTCGAGATCTGGTTTCTCCGCGCAGGCACGCCGCGGACGGAGCAGGGGTGGCCGAAAATTCCCGCAGATGCAAAGTACATGGCGTGGGATAGGATGTATTGGCGGGTGGGTGGGCGGTGGAGGCCTGATGAGAAAGTAGACAGGGCGTGGAGAGGAGCGGGGGGTGAGACTAAGGTTTTCTTTCTGAAGGAGGAAGGGTGGGATCCGAGGGGTGGAAGTTTTCCGGTCTATCTAGGGGATCTAGAGGATGAGTTGGCCCTGGGTTAGAGGTAGATTTAGGATGCAATAGAGAAGTGATGGTTGGTTCTTTAGCAGGTACATTCCCTGCCGGTTTTAGCAGATCATAGTCGCAATGTAAAGAGACTTCACACACGAGATGGCATGTTATTAGCAGCAACTGATTTGGGGCACACAAGCCCCAACAACCAATTTTATATTGAGACCCGAAAAGAGATGCAAATATCATTCATATCTTAGCAACATCATCTCCAATCACCACCGGACTTCGCTTCACTCCTTCTATTATGATATGAGAACAGCAAGATCCTTTTGGTACATGGGCAAGAACACTTGTGGTGTTCCTCTTACTAAATCGAGCGCCTTCATAGGCAAAATGTGATTCTGAACTTCACAAACAGCTTAGTATTGTACATTACAATAACGGGGTATATATTTTCTCCAAAAGTGACACAAAATAATGTCTAGCATTCACAAATGTATAACAACACATGAATACCACCACACCGCAAGTACACCCACCCATCCGCTCTCACGAATCCCATATAGGCCCAAAAGCCGGAACGCCCCTACTCTCAAGCCCATAAACCACCTTCCTCGTCACTGTTCCATTAGAGAGCACAAACACTGCCTCGGCCCGCGTCTCCTTCCACACATTCCACGCCACCTCAACCAAATCTGGTCGTCCTACCTCACTTGTGTCTATCAAAATCGCACCTGGATCCGCCCTCTCCACCTCTTTCAATAGTTTGGCCCCGTAAGTTAAGAGAGGGGAGCGTGTTGACCAGATGAGACGGCAGAATTGGCCTGAGGGCTTGTCGAGGACGGAAGAGAGAGCGGGACCGATGCCGGAGCCGGTTGTTAATATGATGACGCGGGGGAATATGCAAGAGAGGGAGAGTACGCCAGCTTTCACTATGCCGCGGGTCCATATTACCAGTTTCGGAGCTGGAGCGGAAGGGGGGTGAGCGAGGTAATTGAGGGCCTGCGTTTGCACCTGTTTCTGTTGTGCGTGAATCTGTGATTCGATGAGGGATGTCGTCCAGTCGCCTGCCGATGAGATGACCATCGAACCGCCAGGGTATTCGGGGTCCTGGGATGGAAAGGTGGCGAAAGGGTGCCATTCTTTCAAGGGCGATGTCGATATACTGAGACAAGAGAAGCGGTGGATGCGGTGTGAGAAATGGAGACGTAGCGCATGTGAAGATAGGACTTCTGGTGTGAAAGTCCAGCGGCGAAGGTGGAGCCAGGGGCATATCAGCGCTGCAGTCATGGCGGAGAGATTCCAGAACGTTGGGCTGTGGATAAGCAGCGTGCCAAACGACGTTGCTGCCGTCGAGCTTTGAGAGGAATGGTATGTGAGCAGGAGAAGCTGAGCCCAAAAGAGCACTATCGAGGCCCATCCCAGAAACCGATGCGTCATCTCGAACACATTATGGTATCTTGCTCTCAGCGTTGGAAACGCTAACAGCAGAACAATCACTAGTAGGACCAGTATGAGCCATGTCAGTACCAGAAGAGGAATCCTGTACCACCCCTGCTGAACAAAACGGATCGTGATGAGCGTGGTAAATGCAAGAAACCACATTGTCCCCGCAACCGCCGCTCCGCTGTGAATCCCGCCGTAGGTGTATACGCGGGCCACGAGGCGGCGAACGCGAAGCGGCATACACCAAGGAACAAGCCATGCAGTTCGGAAGATAAGGTTGACGAAGAAGTCTTGCCGTACGAGGATAGAGATGAGGACGTTTGTTGAGGCCCAGGTTGCGAGTGCGTCGAGGTTGATTGGTTGGGTTCTGGGTTTCCGGACGAGGAGGAGGAAGAGACCGATGGCATTGGTGATGAAGATGACGGTGAAGACGCGGCGGTAGACGGTGAAGATGGTGAGTCTAAGATGCCTTAGGACTCGGCTGTGGCGTTTCGGTGGCAGGCTTAGGGAGTTATTGGTGACTCTCGAAGGTGGGAGATGCGCGTATGATATGGTTGCGGTGAGTGTGAGAGAATCGCTGCTGAAGCTATCGTAGGATGCAGCACGTTGAACAACAGCCTTCTCTGGATCGCTGCTCTGACCATACGAGAAGATGATGTCGTCCACATTGAACTCTAGAGCAGGAGGGAAGTTGGAAAGAGCTAGAGTAGGCAATGGGCGATTGGTGTTGGGGCGCACCTTCCGCCGTTTCCACCAGTACATTGAGTGGTGGGAAGGGGGAATTGGGATGGGATGCCATGGTTGTTGTTGCTGGTTTGGGTGACTGTATGCCATTGTGTGATTGTGGCGAGAGCGGGCTTGTACGGAAGGAGCACGAATGTAGGGTGAAGTGGCAGGAGCGGGACTGTAAATACACAAGCACAGGACACCCGCGCCGGCAAACCGAGACGGTTGGAAACGAGACTGTTTGACGAGAGATTTGAAAATAATTAAGATCGCGCAAGGGGTGGGCAAGACTGTGGATATGAAATGAGGGGACTTGGAAGAACGAGTAGCAATATAACCCGTAGCAGTGCGCCACACTTGTTGCTCGTTTCAGAGGCGTGGTTCGCTCCTTCCACGTGGGGAATGCATTTCGAGCAGGCACAGCAGGAGCGTGCATGCTAGACTGAGCCTAAGCCAGCATCAAGCATCGTCCCTTCTCAATTGGGAGCCCCAGGCATTGCGAACCATTGAGACACTTGGCGATGCTTTCTACACCACATCTGAGCTTGTCAACACACCCATAGGAAAAAGTAACTACACCTCAATGCATCTACAATCGAAATCACACAGCCATCTGTCAAGGAAAGCGCTTGTTGACGTTTCGCCTCTTGTGCTGCTCATTCCAGGGCGCTTGGCTGCCTCATTACACTGGCGTCACCCCTTCGTACTGCCTTACTGTCGGCATCGGCTGCGACGGATAGACTTAGGCAAAATATCGGTCTACCTGGGTACGAAGCTAAAGTCTTTGTGTTTGTCGCACACGGCGTGGAGTAACGGGTTTGCACGAATATGGGATTTGGGTAGCTGATGTCCTGCTGCAAGTCAAGCCATTGTTGCTAGTCCGCGTTTGGGATGTTTCTATGTGTC
Organism: Herpotrichia juniperi; assembly: GCA_014905255.1. Taxonomy (NCBI): domain Eukaryota; kingdom Fungi; phylum Ascomycota; class Dothideomycetes; order Pleosporales; family Melanommataceae; genus Herpotrichia; species Herpotrichia juniperi. Next base: position 218,864 of record BLYF01000010.1, on the reverse strand, counting down.
TCCACCGCTGGGACATCATCAGCTTGATGATTCGTTGCCATCAGGAAGAAGGGTGAGATGAGGAGTGAGGTCGTGAAGGGAATCGTGACCTGCTCGCTGTGGCGCCCTCGCGTAAACCTGCCTCAATCGACTAACATCAGTCCATCGCCCTCACATCGCCCTCAGGCTGGATTCCAACACGCTGTTTACTCCAGGTTCTCACATTCTTGCAGGCTGCCTTAGTGCGCTATCCTGTACATCTCCCGATCCGTGTCCCGATCCACGCTTCTCCCTCCCAACCCGGTTCTCGGGTTGAACTACGGTGTTACACGCAAGGAGTATCCAATCTATGCCGGTTTTGCAAGACTACTAGGCGTACAGACCGTCACTCTTACCTTCTACAATGCGTACAGATCTGCATTCGTGCCGACATGTGCCGAAGCGCCACAGCTGCTTTGAGTAGTAGTGGTCGATCATATTCGCAGAATCCGGCGCGTCTGTGTATCCACGCCATGATTCTTTTGCTTTTTGCTGTGAAAGAGAGCGAATCCGGGCCGTAGATGCGATGGCGAACATGTGAGGATCGACGGGGTAGGCACAGGTATGAGCATGGGTGTCAGTGCCACAGACGCAACTCGTTACTTGTAGCCATGTTGTTCGTACCTGTGGACTTGTCTGTTCTGCACGTTGTCTGCAGATCACTTCAATCCAAGGCTAAACCCCATATGTCATTACCTTCTTCCATCTCTTCGGCTCGTTGAAGCTTTGCAAAATGAAACAATCTGAAATTTCAATAGCTTGAATTTCATGCACTCAAAGCGACGGCATTCAATTCTGGGAATAGGATACATGAGTCAGGCATCAGGCTCACCGAAACAGGCGCTTAGATGTTGCACTAGAGTCCATGGCCCACAAAGGGACACGCCTCGAAGTGCTGAAGAAACTGCCCTTGATGAATTGTAGCATCTAGCCCGTCATTGGTCTTTGCTTGATACGCCGATTAGGAAGAGATTGCGGGCGTCATTTCTGAAAGGCAAAGTGAGAATATGTGGAATGAATCTGGGCACATGAGATACATTGGAATTGATTTGACTTGAGATATAGAGGGGAATAAATTCAAATGAAATAGTGATATATACTGTGACTCCGCATGATTACTTTCTACCAATCAGCTGTGATTTGATCTCAACTCTTGCTATGTTTAGACAAGAAGCTCGCCGGAGTCATGAAAAGACTGTTATAGTGAAGGATAGTCCGTTTCCTGCACCACTAGCCAAAGCCCATATGCAATTTCAAGTGGAAGTCAAAAGGATAAAACTAGCCCTACTAAGAACTTTCATGTATGTCAGAAAAAGGTTTGCAGTAGTGATGTAGACGGCACTGCATACCTATAATATCGATGAACTTATAGTCATCGTTCACTCATGATGCTTAAATTGTTGATAATGCTCATCGGTAATCTCTTCGATGCTTCCTTGGTATGTAGTCACTGGAACCATCTTCGACGCGAGCTGCGAGTCTGGTGTGCTCTCAAGTTTCTTCAGGCATTGGAGCTCAGTCTTAGGAATTCCAACTTCCGACTTCCCGCCCTGAGATCCCAAGTCGTTTTGTTTCGCGATGAGATCCACGTATGGTGCAACGCTAGACCAGCGGCTCATCAGTGCTTTGGACAACTGCTGTAAGATCCCAACGCTCATCTTCGGGATGAGCGAGTCGAGAAATCCCTGGTCGGCACTGTTGGCAATGGCCTCAATCACCATATGCTGGAGCTCCATCGGAGGGTCATGGTGTTGAAGCACGAACTCGAACACGGTCCATACGATGCCTGCAAAAGGATCATCCGGGTTATGCTGGTCCTCCTGGATTGACGCTTGCGAGCTATCGATCAGGGCTTGCAGCGTCATACCTTCGGAAGCAGCACGTTTGATAGCATCGAAAGCCCCAGTCGACAACTTGCTCAAGCAGGTTTGTGCTAAGCTAGTCACTCCAAGACCTTCTGCCAGTCCGTACACTTTGCAAAGTTGCGCTGGGGTGCGGATATGAAGGTCGCCCTGGTACAGCCATTGAAGAAGAGGACCGATGGTCTCGAGGTCGGCGTTTGGTAACAGTAACTTTCGCTGGGCTGCAGCCTTCCGATTACTTGTTCTGGCCAGTTCGACTTCCGCACGCTTAATGTCCCACAATTCGTATTTCAGTTGGACAAGAACGTTGAAAATGGCCTCTGAATGCAAGACTTGGAGGCGATGCCGAAGATGATCGACGGGATGATATTCTTTTTCCTTCTTCTTGAGTTCGGCGGCACAAGGCGTGCTCTTCCACATGTGCTTATCTTGAAATTGTTGTGTAGTGACGTTGACAAGGCATTCCTTGACGGAATGCTGGTGCTCGCGAAGTGGATAGCTACCTATGCACCGGATGATGAGGTTCATTGCCTAGCACAGGTTAGCTACCGATGATCGTTCTGAGCACATAACGAACATTCTTAACTAGTTCACTAGACTCTTTACCCCCCACAGCAAACATGTCTTTAGAGGTCTCAGGCGGCAAAAGAGCCTTCACTTGGGTCCTGATTATTTTCCCTTGCCGATAGGCCTCGTACTGTGGCTCGGCGGCATCGAATAGATCTTTGACAAGCTTGCTGTAGCACTTCAACAACTCGAGATGGACCATACGCTTCTCGTTTAAATTGGGGCCGAATTGAATCGTGACTTCAGTCTCTAGAAGCTGTCTGGGCGAAGTCAGTTGGTGAACCAGCGTGGAATCGTGGTGTACTCGCTGAAACGGGAGAAACTTGGTGACATTGCCAACAGTAGTTGGGAATTCATTGGTGTGCCCCTCAGCCTCGATCAGAGCCTCATCAACACCCGGCGAGCTTTGAAAGGCTGAAGCTATGCTCAATGCGCGATCAGTTCGACTTGAAGTTCCAGGTTGCTTGGGAGTGGATGACTGAATCGATCTAGCTCGTGGGACCGTTGACGGCGAACTGCTGGGGGTGTTGCAGAACATGATTCCAGAGTGGTGAGACATTGTGGTTGTGGAGAGGATATTAGAAGGAAGAGAGAGGACGGAGGATGGGGCCGCTTTAAGTAGTAGAGATCTTTGTGAAGCTGCTCGTTTTCTCTCACCATGGTACCGAAGGGCTAAGAGATGAGGCTGGAGCAAGGCTCAAGATGATAGAAAGCAGATCGAGCGATGAGAGATTAGGTGAGTCTAGAGGAAGTAGATCATGTCGAAGATAAAAAAGCGCTCGACCTGTGAAAGATGAACGAAATGAGTATGAGCGGTCAAGACTGAACCTTTGCTGCTGGAAAGATGAGTTATCCTGGGTACCTAAGGATCTTCTCTTCGGGTACTTGGCTCTGGAAGATGTGATGCTTAAGATGCTTCATAGTAAGGTCCGTTGTGTTGTTTCGATGATTGCCATTGTAGCGACATCATATAGCGAATTAGAAGTTGAACAGATTTAAAGATCATTGATAGAATCATGCAATTCTATCATCACGCATACAGTGCCTTCTACCGGGTACAATGGGACTTGGAAGGCATATTCTACCCTCTAGCTTGAAAACGAATGGGATTGCTTGACTTTTCGGTCCAGATAGACATGGAACTGATATGAAAATTGGCTGACTCTATTTTTCCAGCTTGCCGATCGATCGTATGAGCGAGAAGAGGGCTTTTCAGTAAATGCACTGATGGATGATGAGAATAGATGGGAGGGAGATGAGATGCATCCTTAGACAAATCCATCTGGTCCGTGCGCTGCCCCTCTATTTTCTGGGGAAGGCACTGCGTCAACACAAACACCATGGAAGAGTTGAAGACACTCAACGCGACGGCATGGCCACCTTCAACAAAGAACGCGTCGAACACGCGTTGAACGAGCTGCTGGTGCGCATCATCCCCGACGATCCCGATGAGGATGAAGCCACAGCCAACCAGCGGTTTGAGGAAGCTTTCGACTTTGCGATAGACGAGCTAGAAACTGCGCCCAACCTCACAATTGTTCCCGATATCAATCATGTCGCAAGCTCAATTGACGAGTGGAGTAGGCACTTCGACGAGTTCTAGAAAGACTAAGCTGACGATATCTCAGTCTCGAAAGGCGTCCATGGCGCAACGAAGAGCACACAATTCCAGCACCTCTTCTCGCGCCTCGTGTCGCAGCCAGTCTTGGAGCAGAAATGGCGAATGCTGCACTTCCTCCATCAGCTATCCGACATCGAATTCGACGACTTGCCAGACCCACAAGACCGGTCGCGCTCCCGCGAACCGACCACACCGTCTAAGCACACCCACACCCACATGCTACAAAGTCCTGCATTCAAGGAAGCCTTCTCAAGACCTGGCTTACCGCAAATACCTGTCAATGATGGCTCACCAAGAGCATCGCCGCGTCCGACAACTGCAACAACAGATAGATCAGATAAGAGGCGGGAACGACGGACACAGGACACAGCGAAGGAGGTAGAAACGCTGTCCACAGACGCTACCCTTGCCGCGAAGGGCCCTTCTGAGCCCGCTCTGCTCCGTGACTTGCCGTTCACGTTGCAGGGCCTCTCCTCGACCAACCTTACATTCCCCTCCTCAAGAGCCCTCAAACTCCCCACGTCACTACCCGTGCCGCTCATAAGCCTCCTACATACCCTCGCCGAGCCCTCTCTTCTTTATCGTGGGCTCTCAGAATTTGTAGAATCGACTGAGGGCGGACTTGTTGGACAGAGCTTTCGTTCAGCATTGGGCAAGGAGCTACGGTCATACCTAGGGCTAGTAGCTACGCTTGAGGGGCAGATAAGGAGAGCACTAGCGCAGCTGGATGAGGCACAATCGCACAACGGCATCGGTAAAGCTGGGGTCACGCTCAAGCGCTGTGTCATCTGGACGCGGGAAGCGACTCTGGGGTTGAGATTGATGAGCCTGATGGTTGAAGAATCGAAAGGCAAGAAGGGAGGGCAATTAATAACCCTTATCCACTCTTTCTCTCTATCACACGGCGACCCATATGTTGGAGCTTTCGCCGAACGACTACTCTCGCATGTTACAAGGCCCTTCTACGATATGCTTCGGCAATGGATATACGATGGCGAGCTTGCGGACCCCTTTGGCGAGTTCTTCGTGTCAGAGCAGAGTGAAGAGGAAATTAGTGAAGCGAGCGGGAAGGAAGGCAAAGGTGGCGCGACGAGTGTTTGGGAAGACAAGTATAAGCTCAACGAGAAGATGATACCCACGATCATCACCGAAGAGTTCGCCAACAAGGTCTTCTTGATCGGCAAGACTCTCAATTTTATCCGCTATGGGTGTGGCGACGCCGCATGGGTGGACACCTATTCAAAGGAGGCATCGAAAGAGCTGCAGTACGGCGATACAGCTAACCTGGAGCAATCTATTGGCGACGCGTATAAGACTACTATGGCGCGACTCATCGATCTGATGGCAAACAAGTTCAAGTTATTCGAGCACCTCCAAGCTCTCAAGAAGTATCTACTTCTCGGCGCTGGCGACTTCATTGCGGTTCTCATGGAATCGCTCTCTTCCAACCTCGACCGCCCGGCAAATACCCAGTATCGCCACACGCTCACAGCACAGCTCGAGCATGCTGTTCGAAACTCAAACGCGCAGTTCGACTCACCAGATGTACTCCGACGTCTTGACTCCCGTATGCTCGAGCTCTCGCACGGCGAGATCGGTTGGGATGTTTTCACACTAGAATACAAGATCGATGCGCCTGTAGACGTCATCGTTACGCCCTTCGGTTCAAAACAGTATCTCAAGGTCTTTAACTTCCTCTGGCGTGTGAAACGTGTCGAGTTCGCACTCGGTTCGACCTGGCGGCGGTGCATGACAGGCGCGCGCGGCGTTTTGGGTACCGTGTCCGATAAGGTTGGCGCAGATTGGAAGAAAGCTCGGTGTGCAGTCGCAGAGATGATTCATCTCGTCAACCAACTTCAGTACTACATCCTCTTTGAAGTCATAGAGTCATCCTGGAACGAGCTCCAAGAAGCGCTGAATAAGCCAGAAAGCACGCTCGACGATCTGATTCAAGCTCATGCGCTGTATCTCACCAGTATTACGCGAAAGGGGTTGCTTGGTAGCCAGAGCACAGACTTCACAGGACAGCTACATGAACTACTGAAGAACATGCTGGCATATAAAGATGCAGTCGACGGCTTATACTCATTCTCGGTTGCGGAATTCACGCGTCGCCAGGAGCATGCCGCCAAGATTGAGACTAGAACAGCAGCTGGCCGCTGGGGACTATCAGAAAAAGACCCTAATTCTAACTCTCCGGATCCTTTCAACACAGCTAAACGGTCTTCTCGCGCAGATCCCGAGTCACCCTTCCCTCCGCCATTACTGAAGATCGGCGACGCTGGGCTAGGCGAAGACGATGTACTTCCTGCTCTGCGAAAACGGCTTGCTAGTCTACTGGTAGACTTTAGAAATAAAGTCAATGTGTTGTTAGGTGACTTAATACATCAGCCCGATCACGATATGCGGTGGTTGGCGATGGTGATGAACTTCAACGATGTGTATCAGCCTGTCAGGAAGAGGAGAAAGGGCGAGAAGAGAAAGGACAGAGAGAAGGAGACCCCACAGGCGACTCCTATTGTGCAAAATGGCAATGGGGAGAAGGTTTGAGCTCACAAGCGAACGAGTTCACGACTGATGATGGTGTTAGTTTATTTCGGGCGCAGACTTGGTATCTGGAAGCGAGGCGTTTGTTGAAGGGTAAAACCCACGACTCCCATGAGCAAATGTTGTAGCGTTCGATCGATTTCTTCGATACCCTTCTAGAACAATGCCTAGTACTGCGAGCGACCCTTGGCGCCCTAGTAGAAGTCTTATGAGGTTTGAAGTGATGTTGCCAAGATTTTTCCTCAAAATATCTACCCACGATTTACGTGTTTCAAACAACAGCCTTTTCCTTTAAACAGCGGTGCTGCTCCATGCATGCCACCATCAACCAGCCACAGATATGAATTACAATGTTAGGTATTAGCGTCATTCTCGCTCAACCAAGACCTTGGATCGTGGCTAGACCATCGATGGTGGTTGAGGGAAAGTTCCGCAAGAATCAGCATTTTAGTATGTACTTTATGACCTCACGCTTTAACCGTTAATCGTGCACCGCTATTTATGGTGCATCTGATCGTTCCCAGAGCGTTACCCAGAGTTCAAAATGGTATGCGAGAAGGTGAACAGGACAACTACGCCCAATTTCAAGTTCCTAATTTGAATTCCGTCAAGATCTGACAGATCCAACTCGAAGAAGCCGAAGGCGGAAGGAAATATGAAGATAAGTGTGAGTAGGGCATAAAACCTGGGTAGTTTTTACCATTAGCTTTTGTAATTATCCAGTCAAGATAGGTGGTATCGTAGGAGGGGAGTATCGTATCACTAGGAAAGGAAGAGCGATAGTACTGTGGAGGGAATGGGAAGCTTTGGATTGTAAGTTGGCGTGTCTAAAAAGGTATATGTGAGTGCGGTGGGTCAGTGGTTGTTGCAATGGTGGCGGGTATGCTGTAAAGTCCTATTGTTTGTTTTCTGTGAAAAGATTGATGCAAAACTCCGGGGGAAACTCTTAGACCATATTGCCCAAGTTACATATACATTTTTTTGTAAAGGGTCAAGTGAGTTATCTGAAAATCCTATGTTCAACCCTCTCATTCGCACAATCCGGACTTCAAGGGGCGAAGGCAGTGTCGACCGATTTGAGCGTACGCGACAAACCTATTCAAGCTCAAATATCCATAGACTTTGGTTATGTTGCCACACCTGAAGCAAAATCTTGCTCTTGAACCAGACTTGTACTCAGTTACAGTCTCAAACTAGCGTTGTCGAGTCAGTCACATCCCACATCGACAACGCTGATGCCTCGGCGAAGGATGAACAAGTCGTGGTTTTGAGGCTCGTTGGGAGCTGTGGTTTGGGTAAGCTGTCAACCATACTTGAGATGAAAATTCTGCGTAAGCAACTGCACATGCAGTTGCCTAGAATGTTCATCTCTACAATCTAGCTGTTCAATGTAATCCTTCTTTCATCAACTTTCACCAACATGGCCATCAACTTCATCCGCGTTAGCCCCACAGGCTCCGTTCTCAGCACACAACCCCTCACATACGATGGAGAACTTCGAGATAACCTCTTAGAGGCTCGAACCTACGATGATGGCGATCTTCGGCACTGGCACGTCTTGAACGCTGTTTATCGT
>BLYF01000010.1:148286-210655 GCA_014905255.1 Herpotrichia juniperi | reverse complement strand
TTGTTGCGACAAGGTATGTTAATACCTCACACAGAAACAGGTGAAAGATGAACAAGCAAGGATGGTGCAATATTATTGTTCTCTCAAGAAAGCAAGCTATGCGAGCAAGTTCAAAAAACGAAGTTCTCGACAAGAGAGCAGATCAAAAAGGAGATGAATCCCAGCTATGCCGAAACGCCCAAGCAAGCCTCGAACACGTTTCTGTGGGACATTTATGCGAAATAGCAACATGGATCTAAAGATCTACACCCCTCAGTTTCATAGCTTTCACGGAGCTGTGGACATGCAGCGAGTGTTACTGTCAGTCGTAAGGCTAGTGCATATTAACAATACCTTCAGCCTAGTATGGGAAAATAAACAAATTCGAAAGCTATTCATCAGACGTTTCGCGACAATGGCTAATGTCGTTTTAGAATGCGATAAAGGTCGCTACTGATTCAACGATCTAGTATCGAAGTGGTTGGAGAACATACCCGGCATAGAGATTGTTCCTCTCAAGTTCTTGCCAGAGGACAAATCTTGAAATATTACTATCATTGACGTGAAGATGGTAAATGTAGAATGTGTGGTTCCAAGGGAAGCGCCTGTTCGGTGTCTTATAAAAGGCCACCCAACAATGTCTTTAATTTGTTCATTACTTCGCTAAAAATTTATAGTGACTTCTAAAGGAGACACATGGCTTGTGAAAGCCCCCCTTTTATGGAACAAGCGACCCATCATAGCGGTTTGTTCGAGCAATATTTTAGTTATTGATCTCACCCAGCATATTACATGACCTCCTTCAGCTGCCGTAAGATTTAAATTTCGCACAAATCTGTGCACTTCGCTCATACAACGAAGTCTCTCTTCTAGAAGTACATGCAGCAGCTCTTGAGTTAGGTGGGTTCACCAACAGGAGACTGCCGAATCTCAAGAACGTCAATCCAAGCATCTCATATATGCAGTCTCTGCCACTCGAACATTGGAGGTCGATTGAATGTGACTCCAAATTATTTCTTCATCGCCCCTAGGACCGCTTCATGATTGGGTAGAACGATCTCTTAAATAATCCAGAGGCGGTTGAACTACTTATACATTTCTAAGCGGTATAGAGAGTTCCAATTCTCATTCGGTAGATCAGCCAGTCCAAAGATGTCGTCTGGCACACACCTGCTCCCAGCTTCTAGGTAACTTGAACTCAGTCTACGACGTTGTGTATCTTGTTATGGGCGTATTCCATGCTATCTAGAACGAGCCAAACGAGGATCTGCTAAGCATCACATACACCAGTTGCATCAGTGTTGCTTAATGGCCTCACTTGTTTAAGTTTTCTTGGGCGATGCACACTGCAATGACCAGGCGAAAAGGTTGCCAAAGTCAAGGTCGTGGTAGATTCTGTAGACTGTGTCAATCCATAAGAGCAGACCGTCGCACAGTGAGCTCATGGAAAATTTTCGAACCGCTGCCGTGAAGTAACACTAGGAAAGTATCCTATGTCAAAAGCTTTGCTTGTGAATTCCTTTCTCTCGATAATAATCCATTGAAAAAGCCGTACGGTTAAGTATCTCGTCGCAGGGTCTGAGGAAAGCAATATCCGAGAGAACAAATCTTCCAGTTTTTGAGGAATTGTGGAAAGTTCGCACAAATATTGTACGCTAGTTCCGTCATCCCATTTCCTGAGCATATCTTCAACGGCTAAAACCACCCAAAGGAACATACCATTAGATTTGCGAATGATTTTGTCTCGCAAGCGCTCCCAGCGGGGCTCTGCAGTCGCAAACCCAAGCTTGAATTTCTGTTCCACATATAATTTGATACCGGAACCGTTGAGTCTGTCGACTGCAATTTCTGGACAACTATCGAGGGTGATATTCGGGAAGTGTCTGCTAGCAAGACAAACCTTTAGATCAACTCCTGCGATATAGGCATCTCTTGTGATTTCCCTTAGAAAGTAGGCCACGGGTCGCATCGTATGGGTATCACACTCATCCAAAGCATCGACAAAAACAAGGACTTTCCTCGCTGAGCGTCGAGCGAAAACCGACTGAAGCATAGACCTGAGCTCTGATTCTTCCCAAGGGCCACGCTCTGGTTTGATATTTCTCCTATGCTTGATTTTGGCATTCCAGGCTTCGCTAAAATCTTGCAGATGTGCTCGGTATCTGGGCAGAAGCTGGTACAGTAAAGAGCGATAAAAGCCAAAAGATGAATGTTCCAGCTTATCTCCTTTGCCATTGAAAAAGAATGAAGCGGACCAATGATTAGAGTTAGCTTGTTCAAGCGCTACTTGACGGAAGGCTTCTTTCATCAGGATCGATTTCCCTGAGCCCGGTTTACCTTTCAGCCATAAGAGTCCTTGATGCTGTTCTTGGGTTCGGCCACTGAACCAGTCCTTATACATTTCGTGTTCAAACAGCCAACAGCATGTTCCCTCCGCTGGCTTCTGGAGATGGTTGAGCCTGGATTCCATGTGTGGAAACCAAAGTGACCGAAGTAAAACCTTCTCTTCCGACGAGATATCACTTCTGTCTACGTCGTGGGGTGTGTTCTTCGGAGTAGCTGCTCTAATTTTCATTCCATTATGATATCCTGGTTGAATCTGATGCGTTTTCTGCGTACTCGATTGAGTCAAGAGATAGACGAATCGAATCTCTCCAGCAACTTTGCGATAATTGGGGTCTTCCGCCCCGGTAAATCGGCACATGTCCATGTGATTCGCATCGATTGTCTCGGCATTCTCAAGTTGGTTGCCAATCAATGAAGAATAGTCAGGGACGACTTTATTCCCAAGTACTCCTAAGTTTACGCCTGACAGACCCCGTCCCTCTTGGAATGTCTTGACTCGAAAGTTGAATCTCTGCCAGAGTCTTGAGAAATCCTCTTGTGCCCGTTCGAGGTCTGTTGTCTTCAAGCCAAGGGCATCAAGTATGGCCGAGTTCGTCTCCATACGGAAAGCGCTTACTATTGACCGTGCCCATTCACCGAGTGCCGCAAGATCTGGGTTGCCTCGGTGTGGTGTTCCAAGGAAGATTACTGCCTTAGTAGAACTGATTATACTTTTCAATGAGGAGTCTGATGATACTGATGATCTTGAGAGCATCTTGAAAAATAATTTAGCATGGGGCTTAATGTTGGAACGGAAAATTAGCTACCTCTTTAGCGAGAATTCCGCCAAGGCTGTGAGCGACAAATATCAAAGGCCGATCAGCACTGGTAACTCTTTCTCTGCCAAGGGCAAATAAAAGGTCTTTAGCGTGCGAGAATATGCTGTTCATGTTTGTCGCACCAGCCATGTATTTGCTTACCTTAGTATCGTACCCGTACATGAGAATGCGAGCGCTTGGGCACTGCTCAGGAAGTAGATCAGCAGGCCAAAACACGTTGGGTGCAGAACCACCTGCGCTTTCCGCAGCCTTCGACGCAGTCTTCTCCGACGCAGTCTTCTCCGACGAAGTTCTGTTGAGTCGGGAAACTATGCTTCGCTTGACACCATCCTTCAACTTGCTGCCAACTTCAGATGACTGTGGATCAGAGGGTACTGAGCCTGTTTTCAGGGCTTTGGTGCTGGCCCATGTCTTATATGGATGGCCTTGCAAGCCATGAATGATTACGATACTGAGTGCGTTAATGAAAATATCCGAGTATCATCGAGAGTATGTGGCAGAGAACTCACTCGACGATGGGAGACACAGTATCGGGCTTGTAGACAGTGGAGAGGCCGATATCCATGATTGATGCAGCCATTTTCATGGTATATTTGAAGCTTTAAACTCTAGCCTTTGATCTTTTAGCAATAATCTATGTCTACATACGCCAACAGGGAGAAATTTACGTAAATGCACCAACCGGCAAACATATCTTTTGGTGACATAGGGGTGTAACTCGATATTGTAGGTGACAAGTTTGTCTTGAGAGGTTGTGTTCAGACGCAAGCGCCAAGGAAATACAATTTTGTGGCTAGTGAATGGCTGTGCATCTGCCCCACTATGGAAGGAAAGTGGCAATCCACCAAAACTCAAAAACCATAGAAATCGCAAATCACAAAAATCGTTAATTATGACTTGAGACAGCTATAACCTTTAGAAACAACGTATAGCGACTTCGTAGGGCTCATTACGGTAACTAGAATGCGGTGCCAACATTTGAGAAATGCACGGTTGGCTAAAATCCTAGACCATTCCCTAAAGCGTATTTTTAGTTTTAATTTTCGCAATTTCGATAGTTTGAGTTTCGTTGAATTGCCTCCCTATCACTTTCCGTACTGCACAAAGTCACGCAGCTGTAGCATCTTTTAAACTCGAATTGGTGAACTGTGCCCATGTATAGTATGCATACATGGGCGCTTGTTAGAATCAAAGACAATAACTCTCGTGAGATTGAAGTGCCCAATAACAATCATCTGCTCGACTTCTTCACCTTCTTCCATTTTTTATCTCAAGTATAGTTGACAGCTTAGCTAAATCATAGTTTTAACTACAGCTTACAACAACAACCTTCGAAATCACGATATCACGATTTAGCTCCTCCACATGTGAATTTGAACACCACAAGTTTCTGAGGTGTTTGATTCTGGATCGATTGGAATAAATGCACAGTCCATTTGTCCATATAATTCGAAATCGGACAGCTAATCGAAGATGAACGAAAGCTCGGTAGAGACTGGGAGTGCTCAATAGTGTTCGTCCAGCGCAGTCAATCAAATGTGCGTAAATAGATTTTCTCACACATACAAGAGGGATTAAAATTCGGGCTATGTATCCAGATTGTAGTATCGCAACTGGCAAACAAGAAGCTCATCTTTCAATCTAGGACTAATAGCGAGAAGCCGGATTGATCTTGAGGTTCTGAAGGTTGATAGTCGCAACGAGAAACCGGATTTCGATAGTTCTGTCTCATCTGAATACCGCAGCCAAGCACCTATGACGGGATAGAGCTGTAAGCATGAAGGTCTTTTTATTAGATACAGCAAGACAGCGTACACCTTAGCAGATTGTTTTGGCCTGTACCTAGAACCGATTGCATGCCCTACTGTGTGTGAGTATGTGCGGTTGGAAGGACAGGGTTGCCTCAGACCAAGTGGTGAAAGGCTGAAGTCGCGCCAAGCCTCTATGCATGAACTCCTGAACCCCTGTTCGAAACACGTGATCCCTTCTTTCACCTCCAGCGCTGATGGCCCAAGCACAGGTCAAAAAAACCCTAACAATATTATGCCCCGCACAGCCCAGGCCCGCCAAGGATAACAAGCGAGACATTCGTCAATATTATCTATATATGGGCTGGGGGCCAAACTTCTGTGTTCAGCTCGATTGTGGCACTCTGCGCAAATCGTGATTGGAGTAAGATAGCCAAGAAACACGGCCACGAGAGCAGCCAAGAATGCACATGCAGTCTTGCTTATTCCGGGCGTGCTAGACAACCAGACTTGGAATGCCTCTCCCATTCTCTCAGCCTTTCGTTCACACCCTCCACTTCTTTTGTTACGATATCTTTATCCAAGTCTCGTTTTGAGCGTGCAAGTAAACCATGGGCTTGCCAATCAGATATATGCCATCATACTTTCTTCTCCTCATATGTCTAGCTACATCATCTGCTGCACAGCTGCTCTCATCCCTCGCATCGGCGACGCCTACATCTTCAGCCGCACCGCAAACTCATACAATCAGTGTCGGAAATGGAGATCATAAATTCAGACCAGAAGTTACACAGGCAGAGATAGGCGATGTAAATACACTTTTCCCAACACTTCCAAGCTTGATGTTGACAAGGGCGCAGATTATCGAGTTCCAATTCTTTCCGCCTAACCATTCAGTCGTGCGCGCGGAGTACATGTATCCATGTATTCCATATGAGTTGACTGGACGAGGAAAAATCGGGTTCTACTCTGGGTTCCATCCTGTAGATGCAATATTGGATGAGGTATGTATACTAACAGACAAGGAGGATATTGATTGCACAAGGCTGATTGAATTAGCCTCCGACTTGGAGTGTCGTTATCAATGACACAGATCCTATATTCTTTTATTGTTCGGCAACGGGCTCATGTATCAACTACGAGATGGTTGGTGTGATTAACCCTGTATGTTCTCAGAGTTTAGTAACCTTCTGTACAGTGCGCAGCTAACAAAATCTCACAGAACGCAAATGTCTCCCTAGCAACCCAAAAGACGATCGCAGGCAACTCATCATACATGCTTCAACCAGGCGAATCCTTCCCAGCAGAAGGCACCCCCAGCGCACTCGCATCCCCTTCGGCTACTCCTTCATCCACGTCAAGTTCCACCTCTGCCACCGCAACCTCAGCCACTTCACCCAGCGCAACCCCAGCGCCCGAGTCGAAAAACGGCCTGTCTATAGGTGCAATTGTAGGCATAGCCATAGCCGGCGTTGCAATACTCGCCCTCGCCGCAGCCCTCTTCTTCTTCATCGGGCGCTCCAAGACGCTTAAAGAAGAGCGGGATCGACAAAACATGCAAGTCCCACCTCAGTCACCTGGGGATATGTTTCACTCCTTCCCACCACCAAAGAGCGATGTCATGTCAAATTCGAGTACAAGGAACAGCACAGCTGCAGTGGCGTACGGTGCATATGGTCACGGACAGGAGACTACGGAGCTGAAGAGTCCAGAATTCTCATATAATGGTGTTGGGGCTGAGGATGCGCATTTAAGGAGTGCGACGGGGAGTCCAGGAAGCGATTTAGGGCATGGGAGGAATGTATCCAATCCAGTGTGAGTAATGTCCCACAAAACCGGGGTAGTTTGAACTTTAGTAGTTACTAATATCTTGTAGTAACGGTAATGGAGCACCGCTGAGGCATCCCTCGGTCTTGTTGAACCCGAATGCGCCTAGAGAGTTGTACGCGCCGGATGGACGGCAAACTGGAGACGGTCGGTACTGAGCATATCTGTGTTTGGATTAGCATACAACAAGCAACGATGCACTTGGACGGTCTCTTGTAGAATCTTTAATTTCTAGCCTGATGGAGTTTTCGGCGGGTTGAATATCTTCGACTGTATCCTCAGGATGAGTATTATCACAATTATTTATTACTTAGTGTCCTAACCTTAAATTGGCACATGTCGAAGTATCGGTGTGAAAATGGACTCATGTGTATTATCTATCATTGTTCACGGTGCGTAGCAGCGTCTTCTATGTATTCCCCATTCTTTACAAACGAATATTCAACACGTCAGTGACTAAACGGCTGCCTCCAGGCCATTAGCCCCAGATCACTGAATGGACGCCTAAACAACGCGACCTTTTACCTGCTTGATGTTCTTGATCTTGATATCGCGCCACATCCAGGCCGAAATGAGGCTAATGGAAAGCATACTCGTACTGGTTATAAGCATATACTTTTGAGACTCTCCATATGCCTTCGCGATACCATATCGTTCAGGCGAGCCCCATTTGTACGACAGCTGAACAGGAAGTGACCCATAGATCTTTGCTATATCTACATTATCCGGGACATACCTCACTAAGTTCTCAGGAAACGTGCCAGTCCAAATCGCCGCGGACACGGTGCTGCCAACAGCAGAACCAATACTACAGAACAGGTTCAATACAGCAATGATGACAGCCATGTGTTGTTGGTCGGATGGGGCCATCATAGCGAGTTCGCCTGCGATGACGATGGTGCCACCCGCGAGCGAAGTCATGATCTGCGTCATGACGATGAAGCCAATGTTCGTTCCTGGTTGGCGGAAGTGGATCATGAGGCCGACGCCTAGGATATCGAGGGGCAATGCGAACCAAACAGCGGTCCACTTGAAGCGGCCCGTCCATCGTATGGCAGGCCCAACGGCGACCAGGCACCAAAGACAAGAGCCGACGCGATATATCGAGCTCACGTAGCTTGCATTTGTAACGCTCAGGCCCCAGACCACTTGCAGCATGCTGCCGAAATAAGAGCCCCAGACCGCGCTGTTGAAGAAGACGAAGACGAACATAATGCCGGCGAAGAATACAGTACGGTCCAGAAGGAGGTCGTATGGGATAAAAGTAACAGGCGCAAAAAACTTCTCCCATATGGGGAACGCGAGGAGGAAAAGGAAGCCGAAAACGATCATGCAGATGATCATAGGCGATTCCCACTTCTTCTCTTGATATGACCATAGGCTGAACGGGAGCAGGAACAATGCCATTCCAGCAGTAAGGATGGTGATCCCGACCAAGTCAACATCCACGCAGAATTTCTTGATGGTGGTAGGGTTCCAGCTGACGCGAGTAGATTCGATAAGGCCGAGACGCTTGGCTTTGCGATCGTTCCATAGGAAGAGTGCTGCGAGCGGGATGACGACAACGGGGATGATGATTGTGAAGATCCCGAATGCCCAACGCCAGCCTGGCCCTTGAAGAACGCTTTGTGAGATGGGGCCACCGAGCCAGGTTGTGATGACGTATGGAGAGGTCGCGAAAGAGAGCATCAGGGCTCGGTTCTTGAGGGTCGAGGTATCGGCGATGAAAACGGTCAAACAGTAGCTGACTCCTTGGGAACTGAGAGTATGATTAGCAAGATGTTTGTATAAATGAGTTGGCATGGCCCACCCTGTAGATGCGAAGACCTGGGCAGCAGCATATGTTTGCACGTTTTTGCAAGCTGCCATCATAATGTATCCAACCATCCACACGAACAATGAGAGCAGTAAACCTTGTGGTCGACCCCACATGTCTAGCAATTTGGCGAGAGGAATCTTGGACAGACCTCCGATGATGGAGGACATGATGCCGACTGCGGCAGTCAAAGAGTGCAATCGAAAGGCACTGACGACATATGGGTTCATGGCTCGAAGAACTACTTCTTGCATTGATGTGACAAAGTAAATCCACCATATTCTATCTTGTGTCAGCTGCAGGGTTGTGCAATTGGACTTATCAGATCTTACATGACATATGCCGCAATCATATGCCCTTTCGTCCAGACGGTGGTGGCAGCTTGAACCTTCTTCACACCAGCCTGGGCATCTAATGAGATGACTTCATCCTCATCCTCCTTTTCCGGGCTCGACACTTGGTGGCCTTTCTCGGCGTCAATGCTGTCTGAATTCGGAGAGATCCTTGAGGGATCAATCGGGGTCACGACATCCCCAGCTTTGGTCTTGGAAAGGAAGCCCATTATGGAGCCAAGATGAGAAATTGAAAGAAATATCAGATCGGATATGATTGTCCTGGACTGAAAGCGCACACGTGGGGATTTATATTATTTCCCGTCATCTGTCTCTGTCTCCTCACCCTTGACGACCCACCCAACTTGAAGGAGGCGGCAGAAGATGTCTACATTGGGGAAACAGTCGGACGCGCTCGGGTTCTGCGCTCGAACGAACAGAGACACAAGCACTTGGCTATATGTTTTCACACATTGGATTGGTGGAGTGGGTGCTTTTGTGGGTTCTGCGTTCATGGTGGGTATGCAGTGGTCGTGCTGGGTTGGACCTAGCGGCTCAGAGATTTTATCAGATGGAATCATATCGATCTAATCTTATCGATCTACAGCCGAGCTTCGACCGTTCCATCCCTAAGCCGCCCGACTTCGCCCTGGGCAAACAACCGATGGCATGGCACGGCGGGATCTTGACAAATGAGTTGCCCGAAGAGGCACAATGCATAATAGGAATCTTACTACAAAAGGGAGGTGGTAACCAGACCAGGTTGGCAGCTACAACCGACATTTCTTCAAGGCTTGGCAGAACGGCCAACCCCACTCTATCCCTGGGCCTCTTGAACCCAATAAATGCCATCTTTTAGCACCAAAGATTGTTCTCTTCGACCAGAACGGTGAGCGAGAGAAATGTAATGACTGGGCTGGAGAATTGCGCTGTAACCTTAATTAGGTGGGCTGCGAAGAGTGAGAAGTAAACAATTCGTTGTGATCTTGATTGAATGGGCTTGCGAAGAGAGTTGAGAGATGTGAGTCCATTCCATTCCGCCCCGCCCCGCCCCACCCTGCCCTGCGCCGCCCAATCCATCCATTCAATATCTATATTATTTCGTCCCGTCCCATTCCCACTCTAGCGTACACTCCTATTCATTCAGTCATACACCGCGACAGATTCACTCCCAATATAACCTGTGAGCCCAGGCAGCTCATCATGCAACCCCCTCTCTCCCCAGCTCTCCAGCAGTACGCCCTACATAACCTTTTTGCGCTGATCGAAGACATCGCAAACCTAACTTTAATCCGACGTCTCAGCCAGGTTCGAATGATAGAACCGGAACTTGGCTGACTTGGCAGAAAGTGAAGTTAGTGATATACAGACGAAAGAGATGTGAAAAGGTGTAATGAACGGCAAATAGCAGGCGAATGATGACATGTTCTTTTGTATTAACAGGTATTGTGTGTGGAGAAGGTTGCGTGGTTCTTTTTTTTGGGTTGACGAGGACTTTACCGCATGGCACCTCCACCAAACCCAGAACCCATAGCGCCAAGTCGTGATGCAAGCTTGGGGTACTTCTCTTGCACCTACATGTGTTGTTAGCCTTAGCCTTGTTATTTTCATTGAAGATTGAGACGGGTGTACATACCTCTAACTGCGTCCGCGTAGCCTCAGCATAGGACAGCGCGTTGATGATCTCGCCCTCCGTCCGTGACAGCTCAGCCGCCCGCTCAAAGTACTTCAGCGCGTCTGTGACCTTGCCTTGCTGCAACAACAACTGTGCCATTGTTGCGACAGCAATGTCACATTCGGGATCAATAATCAATGCCTTCTCACAAAGCTTCTCCGCATCCCCGAAGTCATTCTTCCATTGAAATAGGGCAAGCGCCTTATTGATAAGTGGGAGTACATTCATACCAAGTGGTTTCGTCGACTTCTCCATCTCGATAGCCGTGTCGAACTTCTCGATGGCTTCTTGATATTTCTGTTGGTCAAGAAGGAGCTCGCCATAGTAGTTGTAGACGTCGGGGACTTTGTCGAAGTTCTTGATACAGCGGCGGAAGGTTGCCATCGATGAGGCGATGCTGCCCATCTTGTATTGTGTGACACCAAGCTGGATATGTGAGAAGATGAAGTCTTTGTCGAGGTCGATCGACTTTTGATAGTCCTTCGCGGCATCACCGAATTCGGCCTTGATGAAGTGAAGTTGTGCGCGGTGGTAATAAATATCGGGATCGTCCTTGTTGTGTGCGAGTGCGGCAGCGAAGTCTGCCTCGGCGGCGTCAGGGTTGGCAAGCTCCAAATGCATGCTAGCGCGCTTGATGAAGCTCTGCGTGAGGGACGGATCTAACTCTACGCTCTTGTCCATGTCGATGAGAGCATCATCATTGTCGCCTTTGAGGTACCTAAAGGTTCCCCGCATGTTGTATGCGAAAGCCTCCAGGTCCCCGAGATCTCCCAGCTCCAGTGCCTTGTCGAAGGCGCCTGCAGCTTCCAGGTAGCCTTCCCCGGTCTTTGTGCCCATGGCATGGAGACCCTTCCTGAGCTGTCCCTTTCCACTCTCCTCTTCAAGTTCAGCGTCGTCCTCGAGACCTGCCGGTGGGGCCTTTGGCCGGAAGCTCTGGAGGTAGTTTGTGACGAATGTAGGGCTAGGTAGCTTCTTCTCTTTCGCGGCCAAAATCGCCTTGCCCTTGGTCTCGGCAACCTTCTTCAGCAAACGCTCCACACTCTGCGCGCTGTTCTCGTTTCGGAAGCCGTCGATGATGCAGCTCGCCGTGTAGTCCAAGAGAGCTTCGCTGTTGCGCTCCACCTGCTCGTATGCATTTGCCCGTCGGTTCAGCGCCTTTACATATTCATTGTCCAGGTTGATCGCAGCGGTGGTGTCTTCAATGACCTTGTCCCAGTTCGACATGGCATTCCAGCAGGCGGCGCGGTTGGAGTAGAAGACAGGGTCCTGTTTACACAGGATAGCCTTTCCATACAAGTCAATCGCGCGGTTGTAGTCCTTCGAGCCGTAAGCCTTGTTGCCAGCAGCCTTGAGCTTCGCGGCGTAATCTTTCCGCTCCTGCGCACTGTCAGCATTTCCTCGCACACATTCCAATATATGCAACCTACATCAACCGAAAGCTGTCCAACGTTTTGCTCATCAATCTCTGGTAGCTCATCATCGGATGTGGCTGTTACTGAAGCTCTGTGGGGTTCTGCATCCTGGTCAGCGCAAGCTCTTCCGTGCTTCTTCCGTCCCACATACCAGCCTTCTCCACATCCTTCTCGGTAGCTTCTTTCTCCGCCCTCTCTTTCGCCTTCTTGCGATCCCGCTTTGTTTTCCGCTTATTCGCGGCCGCGGACCCGTGGCCGCTTGCGTCCTTGTTGTCTGTGAGATAGTAAATAGCACCACCAGCGCCTACCACCAGCGTCAAGCCGGCGATTGTGTAGACAGCGCCCTTGTGCTCGGATGCCCATGTTGATATTCTATCCCATAGCGAGCTTGTTCCGGCCTGTGGGATTTCGACGGGGAGGAGGCCTGGTGTGTTGGGGACCTTGGTTGGGTTGACCGACGACATGTTGAAGCGCTGCTGTGGCCAGAGTCAAGGAAGGAAATGGAGGTTAATTTTAGGGGAGGAGAAGAGGGGTGGCGCGCTCAATGGGCGGTTGTGTTGATGGCGGAGGCGATAATGCTGCGGATTCAAAGCTCGAATTGATGGAAATTTGGGCTGGTTAGGTAAGGCAGCCGGTCCAAGCTTGGGCGGACGTCATCTATTGAAAAGCAACCCCAACGACACACGAACGCGAGGTCTCGCGTCCGAGTAGAAGTTTGAGTACATTAGAGCAGCATCTCAAGCCCAGGTAAGCCACAGTTGTCCATATTGTCCTTCCTTCCTTTGGATGATCCACACAACGACTCCCTGGCCAGCCAGAGAAGCGAGTTTATGGGTCACGTGATTCGTCTGTTCATCTTTTGTTCGTCCCCGTACTATACCCATTTTGGTGTCATATGTCCCTTTCCGTCTCGTTGTTCGTGTCTCTGCCGAATGAGGTTTCCTTCTATTCCACTGCCACGTCTCCGTGCATGGGTTTAGCGGCATCGAGATTACTCAGACCAGACCCATTCTATGAATCCTTCAAAAACCTTTAGCATAATGTTGAACATATCGAGTGTTTCTACTCATATACCCTTATATACTGATATATTTCAAGCAAAGTCCATCACCACCTCCTAAACTCCCTCTACCACCACCTCCCAACTCCCATCCACAGCCACCTTCAACATGTCCCCAACCCCACCCTCGGAAACGTCTTTCCACCTCTTCACCTCCCTCCGCTACGACCCTCTCCTCCTGCGCTCTCCTTCCAACTCCTCTCCCACGCTAAATTTCACAACCCCCTCCCCCTTCTACATGCTCGTCTACCACCGCGATCGCATGCTCGAAGCAGCCCAGCACTTCGACTTCCACGCCGTGGCTTCCTATCTCTCT
The DNA here is from genome assembly GCA_014905255.1 of Herpotrichia juniperi. Lineage (NCBI taxonomy): Eukaryota > Fungi > Ascomycota > Dothideomycetes > Pleosporales > Melanommataceae > Herpotrichia > Herpotrichia juniperi. The sequence continues at coordinate 197,326 of BLYF01000010.1, read as the reverse complement.
GACGGTGCAAAACTTCACCAAACGCTGCTCGACAGGGTCTGGGAATGGATTAAGAAGGGAGGCGAAGATGGACCACTGAAGTTGAGATTGCTATTCGATAGGGAGGGGAAGTTAGAGGTTGAGATTGGTCCGCTGCCCAAAGTGCTATTATCAACGCTGTATCCGGAGTCTCTGGACCCTCCGCCATCTACCTCTGTACGCCATCCCGCCGACACAACCCCGGCAGTAGCAGTCCATCCCCTAACAGGTGGCGTCTTAACCCTAGGCCCCACAGACGCTCTACCCTCTTCCCCAACTCTAACGCCAGAATGGAAACTGAAGCTTGATACCTCTCCAACCCCCAGCACTCCCTTCACTCTCCTAAAAACTACTCACCGCTCTTTCTACGACCAATCCCGATCCCGCGCTCTACCTGTTAACCCCACTCACCCCATGTTTAGCGAAGTAATGCTCTATAACGAAGTCTCCGAAATGACAGAAGGCAGTATGACGTCTCTGTATTTCTTTAGAGGGGGGCGTTGGGTTACGCCGCCTGTTGGTGTTCCGGCTGGCGAGTTCTCCTCCGAGACGTTGAAGGGCAGTGAACCCAGATCGGATCTGGAGGGCGGAGCCAAAGCTGAAATGGGCGACAGAGAAAACGAAAGCAGAGAAGAAGGCGATAATAGACAAGATGAGGGAGAGTTGAGAAAACCGTTCCTGGGAAGGTGGGGACATTCAGTCAGGAGCGCGAAAGTCGGAGCTGGAGGCCAGAGAGGTACTACACGGAGATGGGCATTAGGACAGGGCATGTGCATGGAGGAACCTGTTTCTGTTGACACTGTAGAAGTGGGCGAAGGGGTTTGGGTCAGTAATGGAGTTCGTGGCTTCGGATTTGGTCGCGTCGTTGTATAGAATTGTAGGTAGGAAGGTTAATTTACTGGTCCCAGCCCAGGGCGTCAGTAAGGTGTGAAGTATAGTACAAACACGAAAGGATGCCCGGACGTGGTGCAGTGAACTCCCATCATAATTGCATATCAGACCGAGGATAAGGTTGCGCGACTTGAAGACGCAAGAGACTTTTATATTGGTTCAGTCATGAAGCCCCGAGTAGCTAACGAAATCTGAGCAATCTCACTCTCTGAAGAAAGATAGAATACCACGCAATCGCCCCTCCAAAGCCTAATGGACTAAAATTCCCATAGATAGAGAGTTCCTATTTGACAATGCACGTCGAAAGTGAATTCCCTCTTCTGGCACTTTAGGTGCATGCCACCTTCACTGCAGGCTTTTTTTTCCGACCGAAACCATTGCCCTGAGTATCTACCAGCCACCACAATCGCCAGCATAACCGCCAGCATCTGCATTCTCCCAACCGGTAGAAGCCGCCGGAACAGTGTCACCTCCATTGTCCCAGCCACCGGTAGCTTCGACTGGTCCACCGTCGCCAGCACCACCATCCTCGGCAATGGGAGCCTTGCAGCGCTTGATCGTGTGGCCCACTGAGAACGTATTAGTAGCTGACTTCGAAATGGTAGGACAGGATTGATGTAACATACTCTCCTGGCAGTTGCTGCACTGAACCTTGCTCCAGTCCTTCGGCTCTGGACAGTCGCGCGAGAAATGGCCCAACTGATCACAATTACGGCAAGTCACAGTCGCCGGGTTGCGAGGCTGGTTCAGATTAGCCCCAAAGCTGCTAAGCGGAGAAGGGCGAACATACCTCGGTGCACTCCTTGCTGTTGTGTCCAGGTTGCGCGCAGTTGCGGCATGTTCTGTTCTTATTAGCGATCGTCTTCAAATTAGGCACGAAGGAACTTACTCATTTGGGCATTCCTTCGAGAAGTGGCCCATCTGGTTACACTTACGGCACTCGACGTTGGCTGCGCTACGGGGCTCGGGGCACTCTTTCGCATTATGGCCCTCCTGGTTGCCTAAAAGCAGTAGGTCAATACAACTCAATCGACGGAATGTGAGAAAAACTCACAGTTCTTGCAGGCGAACTTATTGACACGAGGTTGAGGGCAGTCACGAGCGCGGTGTCCTACTTCAGAGCAGTAGACACAAGCGATTGCGGGAACATGCGACTCGCGCTCGGGAATCTCTTCCTTGCAATGCTTCTTGATGTGTCCAAGTTCTAGATCTGAGTCAATAACAAATCGTAGTAGGAACCACAGACACGACGACTTACCTCCGCAGTTGGAGCAAACGGGAACACCACGATCTTGGACGAGACCGCAAGATGCCAGACGCTCGAAGTTCTCCTCTGGAGACGCAGGCCAACCTTCAGCCATCTTAGCACGACGAGGCTTCGCAGAGAGCTGTATGCTCAGAACGAAGTCGCGCTCGGGATTGCCGATGAGGTCGACAGAGGTCATGTTGATGGCGAGCTCCTGCTTCTTAGCGATGAGGTAGATTGGCAATCCGTCGGTACGAAGAGCAGTTTCGACAGCCTGGATATTGAACTCTTCGTCGAGAGCACGGGCATACGACTTGAGCGCGACACGGAAGAGGTCGATGTCCTTCTGCTTAGCAGCATCGACGATCTTGATCCAGGCGTCCTCAGCGCTCATTTCGGGAACACCAGCCCAGTTGACAACGCGGCGAGACTTGCACTCGAGAGCCTTGTGTCCTGGCTGATTGCACAGCTTGCATAGTTGAGGGTTGGTAGGGCAGTTACGCATGGAGTGACCTTCTTCACCGCAGGAGTTGCAATTGCCGGTAAAAGGGCGATCGACCTTGGGATTGGGACAGTCGGCCTTGTTGTGTCCAACCTCTCCACAGTTGAAGCACTCTCCGGTGAGACCACCGCCCTCAGGTTTGTCAGGGCATTCACGAGCGAAGTGTCCAGTCTGCTGGCAGCTGGAAGAGGTCAGTGAGTTGAGTGTGACACACAGAGTTGAAGACGACTTACATCCGACAGGTCTGGTCACTGCCATCACCCCCAGCGCCAGCGTCGTTGCCGGCATCATCGCCACCTCCACCCCAAGCAGCGTCGTCGCCAGTGTCGCCAGTGTCACCGGCGTTCCAGTCACCGCCACCGTTATCTGCAATAGCCAGGTCAGCTCCAAGTTATACAAGTTTGAGGGTGAGGGCGATCACTTGCCAGCAGGCCAGTCAGACATGATGTATATATTGCAGGAGGGCGGGAGACCGTCAGTGAGCTTGCGGTCGAGAAAGAGGGTGTGAGAAGCTGAGAAGATGAGTCGGTAGCAGAGGGGTTTGTGGTGAGCGACGTCAAACTAGAGAGAGGCGAGTCAGTGAGAGGCCAATCGACGAAGATTGTGTGATGTGAGAAGCTGTAGAGAGAGCGGAAAGGGCAGAGGGCGAAAAATTGCTGGCGGCGTTTGTGGGTAGCCAAGGCCAATCTCTGTTCGAGGCGAGAGTGAGGCAGACGCGATTGCAGTATCTCTGTAATGGGAGAGACGGAAAGCGTACCTGGATGTTTGACGGAACCCAATGTGCGGTGAGCAAGAGAGGAAGTAGAGGATGGTTGGGCGAGGAAGGCCGTTGTGTTGTTGTGGTGGCGGGGCGGAGAAACCGTGGACGTTTTTTATAGAGCGGAAGGCACGTAGAACTCCAGTCTGGGCAGCAGCGACGACGGGCTTATAGGTGAGATCTTGAGTGAAGAGAGAGGCAGTTACCCAAGTTAGAAGTAAGAGCACTGACTTCTCGTCCAGTGAGGCAAGTCCTTCTGGCGGTGAGTAGCCTGTATATATCTTATCCCAAGGACACTGGAAGAAAAAGAGGAGGATTGGGATACGTGCTTCTCAGAGTTCCCGTATGTTCTTCCTGTCCTCCAACTAGGCACGGCAGGATACCATACCGCTTCCCGTCATGATCCATATCAATCAATTTACCCTCGATTCCTAGTAAGCTGTCTGCGAACATATCCTCTCTTTCTCCCGACATCCCCGACGGTGTAATGCCATAACACCTAGACCGAATACGACTACTGAACGTCCTCACCACGCTCTCAACTATCCTTGGTGCCTACAGAATTTGCCTCAATGTGGCATGGATCCATATCCCGCTCTAGCCAACGACATACGTGAGCATCGAGCCAGCATAACCCACTCATAAGAAATAGACCGGCTACTCAGCACACCGCACTCGCCGTGCTTTCAACTGTACCGTACCCTACGGGATGTCTACCGACGGGCTTCGGAACTAGTTTTCCAAAGCTTCAGCATACGGCTCATATGCCCATGCGTCCTACTCAAACGCGGCTTATACTGAAGATAGCGACACACCTGGACTGTGGCACGTAGAACGCTACAGCACCGGAGATATGGACTGGAGACTGCGACACATAGGCATTGGGGGCTTCCATAATAGAATACAGAGCATTGAGATGGCATATCCCGACCTTGTGCGATTACTACCACCAATCTGAGCATCTTACGTCCAGATACAAATACATGGATAGCAGCAATGAACCTTCGGCAGTCATTCAATCAAGGATGCCAACAGACTAGAGATACCACAATAGCAAGCATCTGTATCATACAGATGAGAGCAGAGGGACCAGGAGGCAAACGTCAGACACGATGCCGGGCATATGGTAGATACGCACGACAAGGGAGGGCGCCTCAGTTCCAACGGCCCACCCTTATAAAGTGAGTACATGGCCGAATTTCCGGCGATCACCCAAGCCAGGAGATCAGCAGATTGTACAAAACGCATCAACAAACATTCGAGGAGCATCGATGTACACAGAAAGGGCAAAGGAACGCGCGCTGGCAGGGAACTGGGGGCGCAGGACGTTGGGAAATATTACGAGAGGAGAAAATGGATGATGACAAGCCAACACAGTACTCACGACAAAAGACATCGTCCTATCACCAACTCCCTAACACACATCATCGTTGGGCCACACAATAGATTGCGAGAAAATCCAACAGCAACGATACCTCAACACACGAATAAGGGAGAAACAACAGAATATGTACAGAGCACCTAGAGATTACGATATATAGAAGAGATTATGATAGAGCTATAGGAAAGAACGGACCAGCACGTATGTGGAGATCAGATTCTATACAAAGTTTGCAGACCCCCATCACAGAAGCATAGAGCGAGAAGAACAAGCAAGATTACAGCAGCTACACTTCCATCCCCCGCTGCGGTGAAACCATTTCAAGGAAGAAAGAAGCGGTAGGATATCTCAAAGGAATCAGGCGCCTTACTACCGCATAGACTAGGAACCCCTGTTACAAAGAGAAAGTCTTAGCAAAGCATATCCACAACAAACCTAACGATGAGATGAACACATACTGGTACATCTTTTCGTGGTTACACATCCAATCCACTCGTAGTCGGGAAATATCACATTATGTGCACGGGAGCATAGTGCCGTCTAGTCCAAGGAACGCATCTCAACTATTGATATCATAGAGGAGAAAGCGACGACGCGGAACGGAGGAGAGGCTATGGGAGGATGGGATGCAATAGCAGAGTCTATGGTAAACGCAGATATGGAACCAGGAGTAGCCAAAAACGGACACGTCATCCGAGGTTGTCGCTGTGACGAAGACAAGGAGCAAGACACGTACATACTAAAGGCTATACTCAGCTTATCCGCAAAACTGTCTAGCTACAATAACTCGAACAGAATAGAAATAAGGAGCTCTCACAAGACTGCTGCAACTCTGCACTCATCCAACTCCGACAAGTTCGGGCTGTGATGATGTCCGAAATGTGAGGAGAAGCAACAAGGGAATGCGTTGAAGTTTCGCAGCTCGAGGTAATATGAGAGCCTTGGCGTTGCAATGCGCACTCACTATCGAGCCTGAAGGGCATATGCACCCACGCTGCACAAATGCAAGAATGGAAATAGCCACATGATACAACGTTCTCAACCGTGGGACTGGAGTGGCATGGATACTACGCACTGCAATCGACTCATCCTTACAACTCCTCGGCTACAGTGGGGAGCAAGGGGAAGAGCAAGGGGAAGAGCAAGGGAAAGTGAAGAGAATAGGAAGGACTCACTTTTCGGCCGTCGCAGTCTCCGCCTTCGATGGCCGTCTGAATGGATTCCGGCTCCTTAGCGTTCTCACAACGTTCACCAACAAAATCCAGCGTACCACCACAAACAACATAGATATTCAATCGTGACCTGAAAACACCGACACGCAGAAGAATGGAACGTAGAGAGAAGAATTAAAGTACCTAATACTTATTTTATCTTATCATCACATCTATGAAATACTGGTATCAAACCGGCAGGTCCTCAATCATGACTCGTTGAAAGCGAACGAACAGACGACAAAAAGCCGTCCGTCCTACGTAACACAGATACACACAGAGATGACGCGACCTACTCTACACAAACAGACAACCCAGCCCTTACTCCGTAGATCCAACTCGCGCCAGGACACCGGTACTTCTCGTATCGTTTGAATTCGTTGTTTACACACCACGGAACTATCAAAGGTTAGCAAGCCATCACCCCCGAGGAGGAAAAAAGAGAAACTCACCATCCTAACAACCAAAAACCACATCGCTCCAATAAACCTAAAAGCACTAAGCCCCGCCACACTCCACAGCACCACCCCCAGATAGGTACTCGCCACATCACTCTCCTTCTGCTTCTGTTCATCCGGATCACTGACCGTGATTTCCAATCCGCCAGCCTGCAGCACCAGCGCCGTGAGGCCTAAATTGCAAAACATCCAGAAAAGCACGACAGAGGACCTGAACCCTTTGTAGTAATCTTCCTGCTTATCGGAAGGCGAGGGGGCTTTCTTGGGCTCGACATACTTGGTACCGAAGACTTGAAGCTCGGTTTCGTATTGCGTGTTGAGATCTGCGTCGTCGGTTGGGGCGTGAATGTCGGCTTTTCCGTCGGCTTTCGTGGTCACGCTCGGCAGTTTATCGGGTTTGTCGTCACCTTTGGTTCCCCAAGTGATGTCGTGCGTGTTGCAGAAAGCATACACGTTCAGAATATTGATATACGTAGGCGTCATGAGGAGGTATTGGATGAACGATGTGAACATATGCCATGGGTCGAGAAAGATAATGGACACAATGAACCACATGAGGTACGTGGACGCGAGGGAGACGACGAGTGTGAAAAAAATCTTGTCGGCGACGATATCTTTGAAGCTAAATCCGTCATTCTTGTCCAGCTGGTTCTGCACAGAACGCACGGTGAGAAAAATGGAGGCGAACATAAGGTATACCATGATGAGTGCCCAGAAGTACACCATGGTCATGTAAAATTTGTTGGATCCTTGGGGTCGATTGCCGAGTGCTAGGATGAAACAGGTTATGAGGACGCCGATGTAGAGCCATTCGAAGACGATGAAGAGGACTTTTCCAGGAGTACCGATTGCTGATGCCAGCGAGGATGTCAAGATGCGGAAGACAAGGAAGAAGTTGCCGAGGGCGAACCAGGCAAATATCATGCTGATGGTTTGATAGACGAATTCGACAAGGAACATCATCTTTCGGAGGAAGGAGTGGTCTGAGCGGAAGATGTCGAAAGAGTGCGCTAGCGCATAGACAGCAGCGAAGAAGGAGCCGTTCAGCCATCTTCGGCGCTGGAGAATGAAATCGGCCATTTCAACAGGCACATCAGTCTCGCCGGTAGCTGACTTGACGTACTGTAGAATCCAGTGGCAGTTCCTCTTGGAAACAAGTTCGAAGCAAAGAATACGATCCTCAGCGAGATACATGTTGGCTGTAAAAATACCGGCGTTGGCACCATGCATCTTTTCACCTGCGAAGTACTTCTCCAATGGTCCAGTGCCAGTCTTGTCGTTCTGGAGCGCTACGTATCGATATGCGGAGAAGGCACCAGGAAGCACAGAAATGAATCCAAAGGCTGATTCCAAGGGCTTATCCAAGATATTGCTCATCTTGTACTCGAAATTCTGGGTCGCCACAAGCGGATTGAGGAGCTTCTTTCCATGCACCAGCATGGCCTTAATCTCACCGCAGGCACCGGCACACATGGGTTCCAGGTCAAAGGCCTTCCATAGCTGGTAAACCGAGTCCTTTCCAGGTTTGGTTCCGGCATCGATCAGGACGCAGATATTGGGGTCCAGGACTTGACCGAACGCTTGGAAGAACCATCTGTGGGAATTGATCTTCTTCTGGTTCTTTTCCTTCAAACAGAATAGCATCTGCACCGGAGTAGTACCCTTCTTTACACCAACAACGCCCTTCTTGATGTCGAGAGTCATTTGTGTGGTGTACTGTCACCATGGTTAGCGCCTTGCAGTTGATATCCAACACGAGTTATAAATACCTCATAGATATGTGCAGTCACATCCTTGCCGTTGACCTGTTGCTTGGCAATGCCGTCCTGATACACACCGAGACCTGCCAGAACAGCTCTCGTCCGGGGGTTAATCTTGGCACGTCCATCACTGACGACACATACGACGATCTTCTTCCACGCGTCTTTGCCCCATGTCTTGCTATTGGTTCGGGAGTTCATGTACTCGATGTTTTTGATCACGCCAGTCATTGTGCGAGCAAACAACTCGTCCTCCTCATTGTACATGGTGATGACAATGAACAGCTCAGTATGTCTCGGCTTCGCGAACAGCTTCTGGCGCAGAGTGAAGCGCTCTGCATCGAAGTCTGCAGGATCGCATGTGGCGGCCGAGTATCGCATATGCGTGAACTCGTCACGCTCTGGGGGCTGTGCATGTGGAACCTGGTTGAGCAACCGCGGGGGAATTGGGCAATCTAGGACAAGATTGCCCTTGAACAGCTGCACTTCCTTTACCGTCTTCCATCGCTTTAGTGGGGCTATACTGGGAGTGGGCACAGGCTCGTCTTGGAACGGGTTCTCGGCTTCGTGCGCGTCTGGGCCGAAGCTGTTTGCGCCGTGGATCATGGGCTCATTGCCGTCTTGCCAGTAGTGCTCTGGTTGTGTGCCATATCCCCCCGGGCTCTGGTCGTGGACATTTGGCTCGTAGGGCTGTTGGAAATATTGGTCGTGATGTGCTTGGGGGTTGAGAGAGTAGCTGCTGTCCTGTCTGTGGGGCCCTTGGGGGTGAGGGTGGTAGTCGTCGTCATGGTAGTCATTGGGGCCGTAGGGGATGTTCTCTACTGAGTACTGTGTCTACTGTCAGCCAAATCCGCGTTTCCCCTGCCCAAAGCACTCACACTGGGCTGCAGCGCAAGTCTGTCTCCTGGCGTCCCAGGACCTGGGCCGGGCCCCATGGGCATGTCGAGTGTGCCTGCTTGCGGCGCATATCTATCCTCGAGCTGGTAGCCCGCGAGTGGGTGCCCTGGTGAGGGAGTGCGGCCTGGCCGTCTGGGATCCATAGCTGGAGAGTAATGCTCGTCGTCGCCTCCTAGAGATCCTGCAGAATGGTCTTGTCAGTGTTTGGTGTTGCGGGCGCGCGCAAACGTGTGTGCGGTGACGGGCGCTGATGTCGGATGGCAGTGAATGCGTGTGTAAATTGGGCGAAACGGCTATGGTCCGGCTGGGCGAGCTCTAGCGACAGACGTGATGTCTGGGGGAAGTGTTGCAAGGAATGCGAGCGGGCTGTGCGGCTTGCGTGTCGTGAAGGAGGAAGCTACTCACCAATGCGGTTGTAACCAGCCATATCCTTCAAACTTGCTGGGGACAGTGGCGGGAAAGCGAGATGACCCTTCTTTTTGCCTCTGCTGGGGAGCCTGGCACGTTGTTTCGCTGAAGCTGCGCTTGCTGATCCCCAAATCTGGTGTTTCAGCTTGGAGATGGGACGGTGGAGACGGAACGGCGGCTGATTGTTTACCTAGCAACGGTCGCGCAACGACGAGATGGTGCAGAGGAGGGCAGGGAAGGGAAAGGGAAAGGGAGAGGAACGCAAGATCACAACCGCGGTGAAGGTCGTTTATTGCTGAAGTCGAAGCACCCTCAGCCCTCAGAACCTCAGCCCTCCAAATGCCCTAACCCTCGTTCCTCGCCGCGAAGCCAAGCCCAAAGCGCTCTGAAACCTGACGCTCTGCAGATGCGCCGCATGTGGCGCATAGCCGTGGCTAAGTTATCCATTCTATATTTGGACCGCTTACACGTTAGCCATTTTACACAGTGCCGGTACCTCAGTCAGCATGAAGGATGAATTGTTCAAAAGTATGCTGTGCTTGAACACCATGGCGGCCATCTTGACACTGTTAAAGGCTACTTTCCCTCTTCTCGCCCTCCTTGGAATGGCCCAGTTCCGCCAAGCTGTTCTCGTCCTTCAGCTGCTCAGCTGGACAACGTACACGGTGCGCTAGCATTTCGTTACTCGCTTGTTTGCTCGCTTGTTTGCTCATCCAGGGCTCACGGAATTCAGCCTTGCGGGGCGTCGTCAATTCGCGAGTACCAACTTCACAGCTTAGATGTGCACGTCGTTTAAAAAATGTATCCATTCCCGCCCTCAGTTAATTACAACAAACCCCACCATGCACCCTATCTCCTCGACCAAAATTCATCCGATCCTCCAAAACCACCATACCCCATTTCCTCCAGAATATCTGCCCCACCAAAATCACTTACGTATCCCCTGTGGTACAAAACGCATCAATACAGGTGTAAATCCTCGCATGGTTTCTCACTCACCACTCAACTGCAAGATAAGCGAACTAGCCACATCCAAGAACGGAAATGGGCTCGTCGCCCTCTTCTCCCCCGTACTCCTCCCGGCCCCCACCTCTTCAGTTCTCTCTCTCAGCACCGCCTTAGCCCCATCCACCATTTCCTCCCCATCTCCAAGTCTTCTCCATACCCCCTGCTCGTCGTCCCAGCCATCCTCATACTCGCGAGACTGCGATGGGGAGAGCTTAAGCGTGGAGATATCCGTGTTGGAGGCTTTTACTTCGCGCACGACATTGTTGACAAGCCGCTCGTAGCCCGCACACTTGAAGTCTACGACGAAGAAATCTCGCTCAATGCTGTAGAGCTGGATCGACATATATATGTAGACTGCCTCGTCTGCGCCGGCGAATCTACTTGTGCTAGAGTCTCCAGCTGTTGAACCCGTCGTTGTGATACCTTCGACGTGGTTGACGCTCGAATGGCTAGTATTCGTTGAGCTCCTCCGGCGAAGCCCAGCAGGGTCGTCGTTGAGATTGACGCGCGAAGAGTGTGTTGAAGATGGGTGCGCAACGCCAGGTGGGAACATGCCGTCTTTCCTGAAACGGGCATTGATAACCCATGGGTCTTCCGGTATGCTGTATCCCCAGTCATTTGAGGAGTTGTAATGTTTCTTTGACCTGCCTCGTTCCCGCCCAGGACTACCATTAGGGCTGCTGTTGCGGACAGAGAGAGGCTCGCGATGACCAGGCGAGATAGAACGGTCTGAGTTGCGGCGGGACATGTTGTATTCATCCCGTGAGGAGTGAGACGATATTGAGGAGCCGCGAGAGTTGGAGCGAGATCTTGATCGTGAGTGCGACCGTCTTTCCGCGGAACCGCTTCTACTGCGTGAGCCGCTTCCACCGCCGGGTTTGCGAGTTCGGGGCACCTCCCAGTCAGCACCCATAGCTCTCAGGGCCTTATAAATTGCGAGCATGGCCTCTGCGGGCTGATTCCTGGAGCGGATGCCAAACTGCCATTTAGTAGGTCGTGACTTCTTGGCCGGTATCGATGTCATGGGTTCTGGTCTTGCCCTTGCGATCTCTGCGGCGGCCCGGAAGTTTGGTCTAAGAGAACGCCTAGTATCCGCTCTTTGATCATCGGTGCGCTTCTCATTTGGGGGTGTTTCCTCGAATTCCGGCAATGGTCCTTTTTTAGGATGGCCCTTCATGTAGGCCTTGTGGTATTCAGGTAGACTGCTGGGTAGAACAGCGATGGAGCTGATGTGGCTGCGCGCGATTTGACTGCTTGATGTTGAGATTCTGCGCTGCTGGTCTGTGGAAGAGGGGAGTGAGGGGTTGTGGGTGCGAATGGGCATAACTGACGGTATTCTGTCCATGTACCCATTGGTTGGGGTAAGCGACTGAGCGATGAACGACTCAAATGGCTTCTCCGAGGCAAGCAGCGCTGCATTCCATGTTAGCCAACTAGACCATCTTAGAGTATAAGTAGCATGGACGCGATATGGTTATATGTTGAACCACGGGTCAGGGTCAGAAGAGTATGGACCAGGATATTCCATGAAGTTTTTGGAATGAGGAATGTAGATTGATTGAGGCAAATGACTTACGATTTTCTCTCAATATCTCATTTTCCCGGACAATGAGGTAGGCATCTTTGATTGCGCTTGGCTCGTCTTGTGCTAAAGCTTCCTTCACATCATGCTGCGCGTAACCCATAGTTTTGCCAAGCTTTACGACCACTTTATCGTGGAGCTCCTGTACATCCGCCACAGGCTGAGATGTTGGGAGAGTTTTCGGATCGATCGCCTTGTTTGGATCAATACCTGTATCCATAAACTCCTCTTTCGGAAGAGCTAGATACGCAGGAAGATCCTCAAGGAACCAGGGGTCCAGGCGAATTTCGGGTATCGTGATTCGATTAACAGCGTTTACCTGCAACATATGTCTGATTAGTCTAACGGCACCAGGCGAGAGATAGTTTGGAATGCTGTAGTTTCCTGCGGCGATCTTCTTGAACAAGGTGGGAATATATTCGTCGTCGAAGGGTAGACGTCCAACTAGTAGCACGTAAAGGATGACGCCGCAACTCCACACATCGACTTCTGGCCCAGCATATAGTTTTCCAGATATGACTTCAGGTGCGGCGTAGTTAGGACTACCACAGCTCGTCTTCAGGAAATTGCCGTCAGTCATGATATTGCTGAGTCCAAAGTCAGCAATCTTGACGTTGAAATGTTCGTCCAACAGCAGATTCTCTGGCTTCAGATCTCGATGGACAATCTTGTGGCGATGGCAGTACTCAACCGCGCATACAATCTGTTGGAAGAACTTCCTGGCTTTGACCTCGGCTAGTTTTCCGTTGTTGACTATGTAGTCGAAGAGTTCGTGGCCTGCGTATTCGAGAACCATGACAATCTCTACCGGCGTTGTAATCACCGTATATCTGGAGAAGTCAGCAAGGCTGGCATCTTCTATAAGCCACATACTTACAGCTTGATGATGTGCGGATGCCGCAGCAGCTGAAGGTAGGCTATCTCACGTTCTATCCGACCTGCCATGTCTCTTGTGACGAGCTTCTTGCGGTTGATAATCTTTAGAGCCACCACCTGTCCACTGACTATGTGCGTCGCCAGCTTCACTTTACCAAACGATCCCTCGCCCAGTGTTTTATGCACATCGTATTGGCCCATGCGTTGGACCGTCCGTTGGTCGCTGTTCACGGGCGGGGCAATGGCTGGAGTGGACGACATTTCTGGTGGTCGTGCCGAGCTCCGCCTGGGGTTGGGTGTGATGGAGATGGCGAGCTCCTCCAAGTCTTCATCGTGTATTGCGGCCGACATGATGGAGGTGGGACCCACACGTTTCCAGCTATTGTAAGCTGAGACTCCCACTGGCGGTATGAAATGTCAGACCGAGACGGGGACGGCGGCGCGATCGTATGGGTAGTGTCAACTGTGCACAGTGTCAGTAGGTGCGCTCGAAGCAGGTGTAGGACCAGGACCAGGACCAGGACCAGTAGCGAGTGAGGGGTCTTCGGCATGTGACACCGCGCTCGATGTATTGTTGAAGACGAAGGACGCCAGAGAGCGCGCAGTGACTCACGAGAAGTTTAGAGGGTGGTGCGCTGACGCGGAGCTCGAGCTGTCAAACCGCGCGTTTGGGCGTCTTCAAAACGTGCGTGTCGATCGCACTTGTGTGGTGGAGGGAGGGCGCGGATATGCTGGAACGACAACCACCATCGACGATATGAGGGGCGCAGAGGGCGTTGTATTGGAGACAAAGCCTGCTTGTGCTGGGACAGGCTGATCGGTGAGGGCGCGCTCGGTGGAGGGAGGGTGCGGGTGGCTTGTCGTAGACTGGCAGTGGATGGATGGCGGTCGTAGGTGGGGCGCAGGTCAACAAAGTGCTCAGAGCAGCGGGCGGACAGCGGAGCTGGAGTGCACAGCTTTGCACTACCGTCACAGTGTGCGCAGGAGAGAGAGAGAGAGAGAGACGTGAGCTGTGTTTTGGCAATACGGAGGGGGTGGTGGTGGTGGTGGTGTTGAACGCTGTACGTCTTGTTGGATTAGAGTAGGTGGGGCAATGAACGCCCTCAGCATTGAGCCGAACATCGCGTACTGTGTATGTGAACCACAACCTCAACATGTTTGTTCAAAACATGAGGTCCAAAACTGCAACATGAGATGTGCAATATCTAGATAGCCGTTTTCTACAAGCTTTCCCCGGTCCAGAGCTCTCCAGCAGCTCACCATCCATGCATCAGCGGGATGCTGACTCGCCTATGGTAGTGTCCCGCGCCCACGCGACGAGTGCTTGTGACCACATTCAATACCCACATGGGGGTTTGACATGTCCATCCTAGATTGGAACTTTCTGATCTGTGACGCATCCATGCCAATCACGCTCGAAGGAGCCTGTCCCGCTGCAAGGGCCCAGTCACCTAAAGCACAACATACGTCCCAGTCCGCGTTGTTGTACCTCTCGCCGAGCCGCACCATCCACGTACGCAGCCTCGCCCTCGCTTGTCGAGCTTGCGCTACTCTGCTTCTTCGGCTTGTTACCAAACATTTTCAAACAGACCACTAAGATGAAAGCACTCAGGATGCTACCGCACAGGATTCCCACCATAACCAAGTTGCTCTTGCGAAACTTGTATGGCCCGACAGCGTCGGCTGGCCAGCCTGTGTAAAGTGCATAGGTGGTCAGAATACTGCCTAGATTTCCCAGCCCGGAAACGAGCGCGCTGGCTGCTGCCACACCGACTTCTCCATGTCTGGGTTGGAAGATCTCGTTGGTCCAGGCCATGCAGATGGGTACCGTAGGCCCAAGACCAAATCCGACCATCAAGAGGCCCCCATAGCGTGCCCATGAGGCCGATCCATTCCCAGCGAATGTAGTGACCAGCAAACCCGCTATTTGGATCACAACGGCAGCGCTGAAGAACCATGCGCGGTAGTGGTGGAAGCGATCAGACAGAGGCGTGACGATGAGAATGGCGAAGAAGTCCATCTGATCGGGGTCAGTACGCAGAAGTCGGAAGAATATAGTGTTTACCCACTATCCAGATTGGCGCAAAGAGCAGACTGAGCTGCACGCCTGTGAGACTAGGGTTGATGCCGCGGATGATGACTGTGCCATAGCTTTGCGTTCCAATGCCGACTCCGACTACACCAAAGTACATGCCGACGAGTGGCCATAGGCGCCAATCTGTGACCACGTTCCAGAGGTCCTGCATGGTCCATACACTGCGGTGGTATACTCGTGTCAAATCCTCATAGTGAATTCGTGCATCTTCGCCCGTCAAAGCTGGCTTGCTTTGCGGCATGAACCTCAGCCATCCACTGCGATCGCGGACTTTGCCTGGTGGAAGCGGCCGGTCAGGAAGCCACCACAATAGTGAGACACCCACAATAGTACCAACGATGCCGTAGAGTAGGAACATCCATCGGAATCCGGTCAAGCCTCCGAGGCCGTCCATTTTCTGAAATCCTGCAGATACGAGTCCAACGACTGCCGCTGAGATTTGCGAAGCCGTAAAGTAGCGGCCAATACGTTTACCGGTCCTTGATGGTGGATAGAACAGAGTGAGATAGTACGACATGCCGGGCCACATACCCGCAATGACGATACCTAGGAGCAGTCGGAGCAAACTAAAAGTTTTGTGAGAATGGGGTGGATCAATGTGCAATAAACGTGCAAACTTACTAGAAACTCCAAACAGAGTCCATCGCAGTCAGACACATGCCAATAATTCCCACGCCAGTAACGATCCTGCTCATCCAGATATGCGGGCTGAGTCTGGACATGAGCAAGTTGGACGGCAGGTCGAATAGAACATAGCAGACGTAGAATAACGCCAGTCCAGTCGACACTTGCTTCGGGTTCAAGTGGAGCTGTGAGGCAAGATCGTGTTTGTTGCTTGTGTTCATCGTCTGAGCTAGTCCAACGTTGGATCGGATTGCTGAGCAGAGGAAGTACAACACCCAGAATGCTTATTGGCGTGAGTTTGCTGACAACGTGGTGGTCGAGGCCATTAGTTACCTGGTAGTATCCGCCGATCCAACTTCCTAATAGATGTTAGCATCGTGACAATATGTTTCTTTGGAATAGAATGCCAAGTCACGGAACGAGATGAGGTGAGCTTACTTGTACACCTTTTCAATTCGATCAATGTCAACTATTTCCATTCCAACTTCGACATCCTTATGAAGCTCTCCCGGCTTTGGGGCATCTCTTGGAATTTCAGTGATTTCGTTCGCGCCCAGACGCCGCCCAATTGCTTTTGAGTCTGTCATGGTGGAGACGGCGAGGATGAAGAGAAAGACAAAGGTCAGATCAGCGGAAAATCCGAGGCAGTGGGTTGCTCATATTTCGTCTTGACATGCAAAGCCGATGCCGGCCGGCGTGCCTCGAGTCTTGAGGCAATTGCTCTCATTCGTTGAGAGAGAAGTTTTGCCTTTTGGTGGGGTGCACTAACATCGGATTGAGAGGCAATCGTGCATATGGCGGGTGGAAGCGTGGGGAGAACCGCGGCCAAAGCACAAATGTTTTTACATGAGTGAAGGAAGTTGCGGGGACATGAGATCTAGGAGCTGGGAGCGCATAATGAGCGGATTCAAGTTGTGAATTGGGAGCTTCATGCCGTGAGGTGTGAATTGACGCTAGTCTCGGCAGAGCACTAGCGCTGCATCGAGAGCTGGAGCTCCCTCCAAGAGATCGTCATTAATTAACGTTGGCTATCCGAAGTCTTCAGGCGTCGAATGGTCAATTGAAATTCAGCCGTGCTCTCTTGTCCTCATCATCCTCATTTTATCACATTCTGATCACTATGCTGTCCAGAGCGCTATGTCGCTCGGTTCGCCCTTCTAGATTTGCGCTCAAAGCTACACCCGCACTTGTTCTACGCGCAAGAAATGTTTCGACGCTCCCAAACAACCCTCACATTGTAGGCGCATCCTCCCCCGAGCTCCTATCATGAGGTATATATGGAATAGAGCAGGGCTAAACGTCTTTTGACCTGCGGCCACAATCACCTGCCCAGGCAAAAGAGGCATGTTCCACTCCACCTTTTCGACACACTCAATCGCCAAACACTGCTAACTGTTGCTCAGTATGTCTTCGAGCACCCCCTAGATACAAACAAATCAATCCTCTCCCTCCTCCCCACTTCACCACCGACTCAATCCCTCGCCATCGGTACCGCCTCCTCCATTCCACCCACCTCTGACACCTTCGCCGAGAATCCGCAGTTCCTCGGCATCCTCCAATCCGTTTTCCATGCCTACGCCACACACGACCCTGATGTAAAACAACAAGCCGCCGTTTTCGCCTCTCCGGGTGGCTTCAATCTTGGCGGCACGAACAACAGGGACAACGCTGGTGCGGCAAATCAGCAGGGAGGCATGGGCGGTGCCAACAGAGGAGGCTGGATACATGTCAGTGATACGAGGAACCCGCCGGATTGGGGGAGGATTGCATGGCCAGAAGATATGTTTGGGAGCTTGGAGGTTGATGGGAAGGGGAGGTTTGTAGACGAGACGGGAAACTATCAGACGAGTGGAACGTATCGGATGGTTACGCGGGAGGGGATGTGAGTGTCTTTGAACCTGACATTCGAGGGAATCTTGAACTGATCAAATGCAGACTCGGATTGACGCCCTTCTTGCACGAGAAGCTTGTGCAGCGTCTCCGAGAGCTTGAGAAAGGAATGAAAAAGTAGTGAAAACTAAAAAGGGTAAAACCTTTAAGACATCAAGATATAGGAGTGTATTTTGCGTAGGACTCCAACAAGGTGTCGTTGCTACTCATATCGAATTGCGGTTGGCATGGAATATGGATGGTTCACTTTTCTCGTTCATGTTCTCGGCGTAGTCACTTCTTCTATATCAGGTCAACATGTATACTAAATGTACCAAAAAAATCAATGTCCATTTACCATGACGCGTGCTTGGCACTAGTCCATCCACAAAAAGTTCCCCGCGAACACCTCCGAACTCAACCCCAACACAACAACAGCCCAATATGCAAACCTCAACATCAAAACACGGCAAAGCCTCGCTCGTAGGCCCCGCCGACGAAGATACCCCAAGTACAGAGTCGACAAATTCCGTACCAACACCAAGACCCGTCTCTGTCCTCTTCGTCTGCCTAGGAAATATCTGTTCGTGCCCCTCCATCCCATAGTCCACCCTACCTCCAATTTCTGCATAGATACTGACTTCACTAGGTCGTTCAACAATGGCAGAAGGCGTCTTCCAATCCCTCACAACCTCCCACCCTCTAGTCTCAAAAATCGACTCCTGCGGCACCGGCGCATACCACATCGGCGACGGCCCAGACTCTCGCACCATGTCCACACTCAAAGACCACAAGATAACCTCCTACCGGCACAGCGCGCGGAAATTTCATACCAGGGACTTCACGGACTTCGACTACATCCTCGCGATGGATGACGAGAACCTTGAGGATTTGATGGAGTTAAGGAGGCGGGAGGTGAAGAAGAAGGGTGGAGAGGAGGGTGTGGGTCAGGTGATGCTTTTCGGGGAATTTGGAGGGAAAAGGAGAACTGGGGGCAGGAGGAAGTTGGAAAAGGGATTTGGGGGGGAGGGGAGGGGTGAGGAAGTGCAGGATCCGTATTATGGGGGGAGGGATGGGTTTGAGACTGCATATGTGCAAAGCGTCAAGTTCTCGAAGGTGTTTGTGGAGATGTTGGAGAAGGGGGAGTTGAGCTGAGCTGAGGTTCTTGAATTGGGATAGAGGTTATGATACCCTGATTATTTTTCCGAGTTGAGGGAGGTTTCTAATAGTATTGCTAGTGAGGGTGAAGATCGTTTCCTTCTGCTTCGAAAGGCCGTCACTACCTCCTTAACTCACTCACCTTGCTCACGCTCACACTTGGACATGTACCGCAACCCCCATTAACGCTACCTCCAAGCCTCCAGCATAGCCACAGAAGGCAACCCACCGATATCACAAGATCTCAAAGTAACCTCTTCTTCCGCACCCGCAAGCAACAATCCTAGAACCTCTAACTGCTATTGCAGAGAGGAGCAGGCCACTCTTACTATACCGCATGGAAATGATGTCGATCCTACCAGGGACGAGCAGCACGATGTCGCAGAACTTAAGAACACCTTCAACTTCATTAGCAATAACATTGAAACATGCGCCTCGGTGACGAACTTGCTCTACGAGCGGAGACTGTGAAGGACTATCCTGTCACTATAATTCCTTTATTCAACACCATGATATAAGACAAATTGCAGACATTCGTTCGCCAATGTTGGCACGAGGACCCCGGACGTGAAATCGTGGAACTTGAAGTTCTTCCTAAAATCTTCAAATTCTTAGATCTGAATCATCTCTTCTAGCCATTTATCGAGATCAAGCATTTCGCAGAAGACTATGAATGCAAGCACGTCGGCCAAAGTCAAGCATTGGAGGGTTCATGAGATAAAGCTTTGAGTTGGAAGCGCTAGGGAACCTCACTACGAGTATAAATTATTTCCGTTCACAGTAGAAACGATCGTGATCAATTTAGCGGGTTCCTGTGCGTCACCAACTTCGATCAGTGACACGACTCATGATATGATGTTGATTTTTATCAAACTGAAGACCCTCAAATGCTGCGTCACTGGAGCCTAGATTGTCTAGATGTACATAGCACAGAGACAGTACATGATAAAACTTACCTACACCTTGCTTGCTTCATCCCTCGCCCACTGCGTAGAATCAACCCAACTCCAGTCTAGTTTATCAAACTTAGCACAATCACACTTCTCCGTACTCGGCGCCCATCGTCTTTATCCTCGGCGATGCATTTTTGAGGCCCAGAGGTTTTATCGCGAATGACTAGTCGGCAGTGATGCTTTTTGATACCAGTCCGACGGTTTCCTGATCCAAATTCTCTTAGGGATTGTTAGGGTGTTGGTTCGGGTACCGACGTTTGGGACACACGATCATGTAGCATAGTTCTGGGACTGGGCGGGGGGATTATAGTCTTTGGTGACAAGATGGGCAGATGCACTCTAGGGTGACCTCTCCTCTGCTTTGTGTGCTCTTGTAGGAGACCATGGTGGTGATGGTGTAAGACTATTCCTGAGGCATGTAGGGGTGGTTTGTGCTATTCTCCTTTTGGATAGGAGCTGCGCAGCGCTGAACATGCTCCATATGATCGCACGCTTGATTTGTATGGTGATTTGGTAGATATCCCAAAGTCTCGTAGTACAAGCACCACACATACGTCGCAGCGATAAGTGGGCTCCGCTCCACAATAGAAGATATGTGAAAGTTGTTGTCAACATCGTTGTAGGGACTCGGGATGCTCCTCGCCGTCTATTGATCGATGATCAAGTTGACCTTCCCACCACACTTTGACGTCGTAAACTCCCTGCTAGGTGTATCACAGGCCCTTGTCTTATGATTGAGACCACAGCAACGCCAGTACCACCCCCAATCCACTATAGCTCTCCTTGATAACCATAAACAATCTTTCATCTTTTTTGTCGCCGATGAACGAGACAGTCATTTCGAGGGCTTCGCAGGCCCAACTGCATTACAATTTGATCCGACCCCACCATTCGCGATCGGTGTTGAGTACACATATTCTCAATTAAGTACAATATGCCTATTTATAATCATGCTCATTCACCCCGCGAAATTGAATACCCGTTTCGAGTCCTCTAACTGCATGGTCTATCCAGTGATTGTGCCTGACAAACGATTAGCCAACGATCTCAAGACCCTAATTCATTAGAGTAGGAAGACACCGAAATATGATGTGGTCTTACCCATCCACATCGTATGTGCGTCTATCCCTAAGATAGGTCAGGTTAGCCTTGCTGCAGAGGACAAGACGCCCCATGCACGTCATCAACCCCCCAAAAGCCATAGCTAAATATACTGAAGTCATTATTAGCAATACAGCACTTGGTTCTGTATGAGCTACACTTGTCGATCAATCCAGAAAAGCCGACCTGAGGGGTAAGATAAATGTCGTTCTGAGATGTTATAGCCTGAGTTGACTGTCATGTTGTAGAGGCGCGAACTCCCCCTTGGTCACCCCCGAAGGGTGCACGTAATATGGTAATGGGGGAAGTTCGATGAGGAGAGCTGAACACAACTTTTGGCCTTCACGGGGTACGAGTAGTAGAGTTCACTGGGGCGATCATAGTCTACATTTTAGCGATTAAGGTGAAGGAGGAAAGTGCAATCGTTTAGCTCAAAATCTTTGCGCAGGATCTAATACGATTTTGCAGAGCCTGGTGCATCCTTTTACCCTTTTCCATAAGTCCTCATACGTCTCATGCTATCTCTTTTAAAACTAGATGACATTGGCGTAAGTTATGCAACGTTCGGGAGCTTGGCCAACAATGATTTCATTGTCTTAAATACCAGCTCTAAGAACAGTTTTCATGTCCCTCGGACGCCCAAAACCCTACAAAACTTCGACACTATTTCTGCAACGTGAAGGTTCTGCAAAATAAGATCTTCTGGTCGACCAATGTATTCACGAAGATCGACGGCCATAGCGCAGGCGTGTGTTGGTATGTACGGCTTCCTGTATTTACGTATTCGCAAAGTACTCCGTTGGTCCGCCTAGCGAGAAACTCCATCGCGAGAGATTCTAGCGTAATTAGAAAATGGATGGAAAGGATGGCGTCCCGCGATGACCAAAACGCGTCTTGTAACGATAGCAAGCGCGACAAGATCGACCGGCCCGCAAGACGGTTACCGTTTCGTCGCAAACCTCAAGCCTTCCACACCCTTATCATTATCCTCATCATCGCGCGAACGCCAGTTCGTCGCAAGTCTCCGGCGAACACACGACGCTCACAGCCAGTAACCACGCCAAGCCATCGATCCCAATGACTTGCATCCAGCGCATGAATTCAAATCAGCCAGGGTCGTAGCCGCCGGCCGCTAACCAACAGTCTCTGCCACACTTTTGCATCCTGGCACGACACTCTATAACATAGCTTCGCCGTTCCATTATACAATTTTCAAGGTCTATCTCCTCGCCGCAACACTCTCGGAATAAAGAAGGGAGGAAAAGGACATCGGAAGAGAAAGTAAGAGCGGCGAGGCCAACGCCACGTTAATCTCTACGCGCCCGGGATCTCGTGAAAAACAAGCTCATCTCGCGTTCCCCAAAGCCAATATAGAGGTAATCAAAATCCGTGTCAGTGGACTCCAGATCCGATCAGCCTCGCCATTTGCAATTTATCCACCCAGACTTGCGGCCTATGTCCAATATAATTACCCCAGACCCCAACCACCTGCGCCGGAAGCTCTCTATACGGGGAGATACGCATGAGGCAGGCCAAGGCGAATACCCGCTGCCCACCACATGCCCAGCCCCCAAAATCTCGACTTGATGGGTAAAGGACAGGCAGGTAATTCCAGCCTCGTGGCCCAGAAAGCGGTACCGCACTCCGCCCCTCCCGAATTTGGTAGCCAGTATCCTGTCAGAAGAGGTCAATATGGAAAGCGCTTGCGTAAGTATCCTGGTGTGGACGGTTGGTCGCGAGTCGTGGTCCGCGATATTTTCGCCTCAATGTCATGTAGGTCCTTCTTCCCGCCTAGTTAAACAGGGTGTGAAGGAGGGTCGAGTATTGAGCCGACTGGCCTCGCTGTGGCCTCCCTCATGCGAGTAGGTATAGATTTGGCAAAGCCGGTGGCGTCAAGCGATTCCAATACTGTCACGTCGAAATTGGATGACATTCGGCGTCAGAGGTTGCAAGTGCGGCTGGTAGCTAATGCGTCGCGGTTCTGATGGTGCTGATTATGGGCGTGCGATGGCTAGAAAGGAGGCTAACAATGCCGCGTATCCTCTTGACGGATGTACCAATACGTCGCGATGCGATGCTGCAGTAGGTAAGATTAATCCGAAGCATTACGAAAACCCCAGTAGCTGAGTTGTGAGGCGGGTCAATTATATTATTTCTTTTCATCTCGCAAGTCTTCTATCGCCACCTGTTGAGATCAGGAGCTCGTAGTACTTGACGTTTATGAGCGTGCGAAAGCACAAACTGCCGTCGTAATACAAACATGAAAGGCCACCCAACGAAAAGGAACTGCGAAGCAGGTCGAATATTGTAATTCTTTTATTTGCGCAATCTCATTTCCACACCATCGATCCTCAGTCATTAAGATTGTCATCGTTGTCTCATAGTCGCAAAACATGTTGGCAAAATTCAAATATACATATATGGTATCATAGATTATTAAGTCCACAGGTAGGTAGTCTATTTTGAGTTGATTCCGACAGGATCAGATCAGAAGCCACCGGGAACAGGAGCGAATGATCATGTTCCTCCAAACGCCGCACCCGGACGCCATGTCGGGTGAAGATGAACACTGTTTCAACGAAAGATAGAAGTAAAAGGAAAATGGTATCGTAGGAGCGAAAGACAAGAAGAGAAGTATTTACATGCCATGTCTGGCGTGGTATCATATGCAGCGTCGCCGGAAACCATGAACGCGAAAGTATTGCGCAGCGTCGTACCGAAGTCGTCTAAGCAGGGCCATACACCCAGTACTGAGCAGCATAGGGCATCTCGAATTGCGGCTTCTGACCCTTGCAAGTCGCAGGCTTGTTTCCTCCAGCAGTCTCAAGACGGTAGACGGTATTGACGCCTCCTTGGCTCAAATTGGCTGAATCGGAAAGCTGGAGCCACTTGACCGCACCCTCGTTCTTCGTTCCAGGGCATGATCCCTTGGGCGCATCCATCTCAGCCTTCTTGGTGACGAATGCAAGAGGAAAGGGGTTGGCCTTGACTTTGTTGAGGGAAAACGTGGGTGTGGTAAGAGTGAAGTAGTGGTCGCCGAGTACTTGCTGGTAGCCTTGCGAAGCGAGGTATTGGGTCAATTTGTTGGGTGATTGAGATTTCATGGCGAGGGCGAGTGCGGAAATGGAACCGATTTTCCACTGTGCCATGCGGTCGTTGTTAAGAACTGTGCCGAGATCGTAGAGTTTGGCTGGAGAGGTGTTAGATGGAAGGTACATGAAGATGGGTGAGGAGGTCCTTACCGACAGCACCAGTAGTCCCGGGCTCAGCGGTTGCGTTATTTCCTAGACAGGTGTAGTTCTGGGTTCCAAGACCGAGGCCGACGAACTTGAGAACGAGGTTTCCAGGTGCTGGGAGAGTGCTCTTGGGCATTTGTTTGGCGAGGTTGGAGAGCGTTGCGCCGCGAGGTGTGGGTCGGCCGTATTGAGGCCATGATGGCATAGCAATGGCGGATGAGGCGAATAGCAAAGCCGTGGCGGCCGTAGAAAGACTTGAGAAGAGCATGGCGAAGACTGGATCAGTTGAGTGAATCAGAGAATCGTAGTGATTGGGGTTGCAAGAGGAGAGAAAGGGTTCGATATTAGAGAGATTAGAGGTCGGCACAGCCGTTAGTGGGTTGGTCGGATGAAGTCGAACTGGAGTCACTGTTGCACTGGTGCTCTCCCACTGTGGACGACTGACGATCTTATATCCTCTCCAGCCTGGTCCCGGCGGGAACCCGCTCCCTGCGTTCTGCCCGTTGAACCAGAATGCGACCACGGAGACATCCCAGTCTACACGCCATGTGCATCCATGCGTCCTTGCTTTCAAGCGACATGCACGGCCAAATTGGTGAGACCTCGAGTTGAATTTAGACGGACAGGGGTGAGCATTTTCAGATGGCGCTTGCCCAGAATGGCAACTCGCTCACGCCCTGATTTGCCCGATATTCTCGCGATCGAAGCCAAGGTGCTGCTGCCGCCTGTCGTCTTTTCTGAGACTACCAGCCGTCAACTGAGCCGCATACATGCACTGTCGTGTAAAAGCTCTATTCGCACAGGCGACCCTGTGATTGTTGGATGCTTCTACTAAAGCTCTTCCTAGCCCCTTCAAGAAAGCGTAGAGCTTCATGATACGATTTTGATAGCTCCTGTCAGCTCAAAGACTCGTGCAAGTTTCACCATGGCCGTCCAGACGGATCCCGAAAGCCCAAACGTGTCCGGCAGGTAAGGCTGGAGGTCGCCCACAGAACAGCTAGAGGGAGCAGGAGTGGCAGTTTGAGGTCCCAGCTTCACATCCCCGTCCCGTTCGTTCGTGGGGTGTTGGCTGACTGTGCACTGCATACCGCTAATCCTTCAAGCTGGCAAATATGCCCAACAAGGTCACAAATAACCAACAATGGTCGAAGGCGCTATTGAAAAAATGCCCCGCTTTGGTGAGAATGCAGGCTAATTAGCTTTGCAGCGCCGAGATTATCGCCATATTGCGCTGGCCGTCGAGGCCTGTCAGTGAGCTGCCACCACGCTCACATCCACAGTTTCGAGCCAGTGAGACGAGGCTCTAATTCCTGAAGGAAGTGGCACACGCGAGCTTGCTGGCTCCAACACACCCTTTCCTGGAATCTCGCGTTGGACAGATCTCTTGACCACTGGGGTTCG
This sequence comes from Herpotrichia juniperi, assembly GCA_014905255.1. Taxonomy (NCBI): domain Eukaryota; kingdom Fungi; phylum Ascomycota; class Dothideomycetes; order Pleosporales; family Melanommataceae; genus Herpotrichia; species Herpotrichia juniperi. The sequence continues at coordinate 171,894 of BLYF01000010.1, read as the reverse complement.
ATATTGCCACTGCGGAGCGAGCACGATCCGAATGCACACCAAGCAGCACCGACGCGAGTTGCAGACCGCTAAATGACTTGAGAGGGGTCGTCGCCGACGCTAATTTGGCCACAAAAGGAAGGACGAGGATAGAAGTATTAGCTTCGAAAGCAATATGCCGCTAAGAAAATTGAGTCAAGCGCCATTGGCTGTCCCCCCCAATGCAGCTTCGTGGACTCTGGCAATTTGAGCTTGGATGTGTCCTCGAAGCTGTGTTCACGCGTCTCATCCCGTCCATCAAAACGAACTTCTTCATGATTCAGGTTGATTGTGACTGTGTTTCGTTTTGGCGTTGGGTTTGACAGACCGTCCATCCGACCTCTAGGGCTGTTTCGAAACCTCATGGGTCGGGTCAAGCCTTGTGTCAGGTCTCTGATCAGGACAAGCGAAGGGGTTCAAGCCGCAATCCGCAGGATCTGATACAGGTACGAGAGACCAACAACATTTCAACCGCCTGTTCAAGAGCCCGATGTCCGGTCTGGACGTCGTTCGGTACAGACAGGTGAACACGACGGCAGAAATTGAGATTGTGGGCAGCATTGCATGTGTCTCAAACTTCACAGCTCCTGCATCGTGCTCTTTCGAAACAGTGACACCCACCACGACGAGTGCTGTCGGACAGCCTCAGGCACATGCGACATCATGAGTTCTGTTTCGTCCTGGATATGATGAGGTGCTGGCGCAATGCTTTGCGTCTACCCTCCCTTCATGGTCATCCGGAGCCCGGCAGAATAGGAGGCGGCAACTACAGATACCTTTCGTCTTGCGCAGGGTTGGTATCGCTAGTGGTGGTGAGGATCTACTGACATCTGTTCGCGTTTCAAAATTTGATGTCGTTCCGTTCCCCAACATCCACTCCCATCCGTGCGTGAGCTGGCGGGTGCTTGTTTCCACGGCTGTGATCTGCAAAGCCAAGCTGAACGACATGACATCTCCCCCCAACTCAACTGCATTTGCGAAACGTAGCAAACAGGTGAAGTGATGCGCAATCAATGGTGATACACTGTCACACGCAGATAAAATACCAAACGAGTTTAAGGGCGGTGCGGGAGAGGTTGGGAGACAAAAGTAACGATGCCTGAAGAGGCATGGTGCGAGTGAGGATGGGTTTGCGGGGCAAGAACGAGTCGCTCTCTAACCAAGCATCGTCAACCTCATCTCCAAGTCCATATTTCCTTCGATTTAAGGGCTTTTGCAGAAGCACAGAATTACATATTGGAGCATAATCTGGCGGTGAGCAAGATCCACGGCGTTGCCTGACTACACACATGCCATTTGTGAGGGAAGGAGCTTGATCCGAATGACGTGGGCTATCAACTTCGGAGGGGCCTTCTTGATCGTATGCCATCTTTCCCGAAAGTAGTTCTTCGCTAATAACTTCGTTCTAGCTATTGGCGTCGTATGTGCTCTACAATGCCTTCCTGCACCCGCTCCGTCGCTATCCAGGACCCTTGCTCTGGAGAGCGTTCAGATTACCGTACGTGATCTCGATTCACAAAGGAGACATCCATCGGAGACTGAATGAGTATCATGAAAAATACGGGCCTGTTGTGCGAATTGCTCCTAATGAGCTATCTTACTCTGACGGTGCGGCTTGGAAAGATATCTACGGCAATCGACCAGGTCACTTGCCCTTCAAAAGGAATGAGACTTGGTTCAAGAAAATTTCTCCAGATGAGCCTAATTCAATCATGGGACCCGATGAAGACGCCCACGCTAGAATGCGACGAGCATTCGCAAACTCTTTCTCAGAGAAAAGCCTCAGAGACCAAACTCCGGTTATTGAAAGCTATGTGAACGCATTCATGAAGAGATTGGAAGACCAGAAGACGGTAGACCTGAATCAATGGTTCAACTTCCTCACTTTTGATATCTCAGGTGATCTCTCGTTCGGTGAGTCTTTTGATTGTATCAAGAATGGCAAAGCACATCCCTGGGTGGAAATTGCGCAAGACTTTGGCAAAGGTCTCGCCCTAATCTCGAGTATCAACCAATATCCACCATTTGACAAACTACTCCGATACGTCATACCGAAGAAAATCATGCAGAGACAGCTTGACCATCGACAAATGAGCGCGACAAAGGCTCGGAGACGGCTAGCACTAGACACAAATCGACCTGACTTTGTCACACCAACGAAGAAGTATAGCGATACAAAATCATCGATCGCAGACCAAGAATGGGAAATCAACATGACCATCCTTGTGTTTGCTGGTAGCGAAACGACAGCAAGCGCTCTATCTGGTATTACTCGCCAGTTAGTTCAGAACCGAGGCGCACTTCATCGTCTCACAGGCGAGATTCGAGAAGCCTTCGAGGATGAAAGTCAGATCAATATTACCTCTACTAGTAACCTCCCATACCTCAACGCCGTCATCAACGAGGGGCTACGCATGTGTCCACCAGCAGTCATTGGTGTCCCCAGAGTCGTACCAGGAGGCGGCGATACTATATGCGGTCAATATGTGTCTGGGGGAACTTATGTCGCGTTCAACCAATTCTCAGGAAATCGTCAGTCCCGCAACTTTCGGCATCCAAATTCCTTCATACCGGAGCGCTTTTTGAATCACGATTCAAAAACTAATGACTTATCTGCCTTCCAGCCGTTCGGACTGGGGCGACATAGCTGTATAGGAATCAAGCTGGCGTACGCTGAAATGCGGCTTGTTCTGGCGAGGTTGCTGTATGTGTTTGATTTAAGGTTGGCTGATGAGAAGGATATGTGGGACTGGGGGGAGCAGGAAACGTACATTTTCTGGGAGAAGAAAGCTTTGAGGGTTACCATACAGCGAGCGACATGATTCAGATGCGGAACTATACAAAAGACTTCGAATATACACAAGTTAGCTCTTTCATGTAACCATACAAAAAGAAGCTCCTTTAGGAACCGCAAGGGTATTTTGTAGGGCCAGCTCGACGTTTTGGTATACTTTGCGTATAGTTGAAACAAGGTTCTTGCCCAAAATGAACTTCTTTGCTTGCGGCCTGACATACTGCTCAACTGCCACCTATAGCGCGCCCAGATGCGGTGAGCACCATTTAGTGACATCGATGGTTGCCTCTTACCGGTCTCGTCTAAACTTGCTTGCATTGCGGTTGCCTCAAGTCGCTGCCTTGTCACTTCCACATCAAGACGAGCACATTCTTAAATGCCGCACATGATGCAAAACTTACGTTTAAACTCTCCCAGGCTTCTTCATTCTCACGATGCGCCAGTCTCGCAGAGTGTTTTCATTTATCGCCCATCGCACACGTCCTCTCAAAAGTCTTCCGCCTCTCCAATCATTTCATGCTATCTCTGGTCATTACAACCCAACCATCATTCTCACCCACCACTACACGCCTCTCGGTCCTCTCTTTCGAAAGATGTCGCTATTTCCACCCCAGTTTCAAATATACTCAGACCTACACCTCGAGACACCACTCACCTCCCCAACATATGGCCACTTCTCTCGCCCCGAGAACCTTCCCATACATGCCTCGAACCTGTTCTTGCTAGGCGATATCGGCTATGTGCGAGACGACGGTCTCTTCTCTTTCTTACGGTTGCTGCTCGCACGCACTCCAAATTTGAAGGTATACTATGTGTTGGGCAACCACGAGGCGTATGGTATGAGTTTGGAGCAAACGAAGAAAAGGCTTTTGGGATTCGAGGTGGAGATAAGGAGGGAATATGGGGAGAGGTTCTGGTTCTTGGATAAGAGAAGAGTGGATGTGTCGCCTACGCTTACGATCTTGGGCTGCACGCTCTGGAGCCATATCAGTTATTCGTCGGAGGCTATATGTACAAGGCTGCTTACGGATTTTAATGAGTATGCTGGGATCACGGGACGAACGGTTGAGGGCCATAATGCGGATCATGCGACTGACCTTGCGTGGCTGAATGAACAACTCGAAGAGATCGAGACGTTGGAGCCAGGAAGAGAGATCATAGTGTTGACGCACCATTGTCCGACAAAAGATGCGCGTGCGTGCGATCCGAAGCATTTAGAGAGTAATGTTAGGGAGGGTTTCACGAGTTTTCTGCAACAGGAGCAGTGTTGGAGGAGTAAGAATACCAAGGTCTGGGCGTTTGGACACACGCATTACAATTGCCGGTACTTAGAGCAAAGAGAGGGAGATGGAGTTAGAGAGGGTGTATTCGTTGTTGCGAACCAGAAAGGGTATTGTGGGATGAAGGGAGAAGGAAATTGGAACGTGGAAAAATGTGTTTTGGAGAAGGGCGCTGAGGGGTGGACCATCATATGGGATGTTGGAGGACGAGAAAAAGACAAGGTCGAGAACGAGGAAGTTAAAGTAGAAGGACAGCAAGTACTCCAGGAGCCAGTAAGTGAGCAAGGCAAGGCAGAAAAGAAGTCTTTGTTTTCGAGGGCCGAGGGAAAGATCAAAAAGAAGCTTGGGTTCAAGTAGCGATGATAAACAGCACACACTAGCTTTCGGTATTTTTGAATTCAAAATCAAAACTTCATCATCGATATAATCCTCACACCACACTTTCCTTCCTATCTCGTATATACAGCTCCCTTAATGGAACCGATTCCGATCTGCGAACTCGTCGTTCTCCAAAAACACCTCAATCTTACTATTCATCTTCTTCCCAATATCATTACACAATGCACAAGCAATAATCGCAATAATTCCAAAACTCAAACTGCTCAACGCCGTTGTCCGTAACGCAATTCTATACGACTCTTGAAGTGCGCCTCCGGCGGCCCCCGCAATCGTTGTGTTGATGCCCGGGACCTTCATCAGAGCAGCGGAGCCTTGTGGAAGTGCAGCGAGCAGTGCAGAGATAGAAGATGCAGGTAGGCCGAGAGGAAGAACGGCAGCGGGAATTAGGCGGAGCATGGATGTTGTGAGGGTGTTGGAGAGGATGGTCGTGTAAACCGAGATTGCAATTGCGCCGCCGGCTATGGATTGTTAGCAAATCCAATTCTATACATTGTAATATATATTTAAAAAAAATTGAACAACTTACCGAATCGACTAACCCCCGCAAGCCCTCCAGAGACGCCAAGTTCCACTTGCGGTACACCAAACTGAATGAACGTGATACTCAGCATCTGCGCCCATCCGAACGCAGTTTGCGACACGAAAACGAAGACCATCATCATCGCTTTGCGGCTTGGGTCCCCAAGGCCGAGAAGAGCACCGAAGAGGACCATGATTGCGACTGAGCCGGTGAGTGTCCATTTCCAGTGCCCTAGTGGAGTGCCGAACAGCATTAGCAAGATCTCGCCGAAGACGAGTCCAAGATTGGAGGGAAGAGTCAGGAGAACGCTTTCTTTGATTGTTGAAGTTTCTTTGAGGAAAAAGACGGCGCATTGGGTCGGGTAGACAATGTTGGTCATGTACTAATCTAGGTCAGCAAGCGATTTCTCCTAGCCTAGTTTCCTCTCTGTATAACCGAACAAAGGTGGGAGTACTCACATAAAACATAGTAACCACAAAACCGACAACAAAAGGCGCCGTAAACTCCCTCCCCTTATCCTTCGTAAATATATGCGTTGGCGTAAGTGGCTGTTTCAAGTTCGGCGCCCACTGCTCATAAGCAATGAAACCTAGTAGTGCCATAAATCCAGACACAAGAAGCCCAATGACTTTGGGGCTCTTCGACGGAATGATTTGCGTATACAGGATGCCGACCAAAATTAGTGTGCCCGCAAGAATGAAGAGTACTCCGCCGATGTAGTCGAGTTCTTTGAGCGCGTCTTTGAACGGAAGGCCACGAGGGTGTTTTGGCGGAAAGTACAGGAAGTACAGACATATCACGGATAAGAAGGCGCCGATGGTAGGGGCGTGGAAAAGCCATCTCCACGTCCCTGGCTCTCCCGCAATCGCATACCTCGCTGCGATAGGGCCAATGACGACAGCAATCCATGTCCCCAGATCCGCAATCGTGACTGAGATATGTCGCCACTTGTTCGGGAGCAGTTCAGGCAAAGCAAAAGCAGCGAGTTGTGCATTCCCGGCGCCGAAACCAATTATGGCAAAACCGGCAATCATTGTGGTCCCGTTTTTGGCGAGGCCGCACATTAGGTGGCCGATGAAGAGGAGGACGTTGCCCATAATGAGGAACCAGCGGCGGCCGAAGAGGTCGGAATTCGCACCGCATATCATGAAGGCTAAGTGAAGTCAGTTGAACGTAAGAGCTCGACAGAGAGAGGTAAATAATACCGATGGCGTTGCAGATCGTGTATAGAGATGTGAACCAGATTCCTGCTGTGGGATCACCGAGTTGCGTCGCGACGGATGTAGAAATTACTGCGATGGCGGGGACGATCCAGAAAGAGACCTGTCTCTTTTGTCAGGGACAAAACTCAAAAGCGATATAGTGAGCACTTACGCCGTATGCCGATGCCAGAATAGTGACAACGATCCAAGTCTTGAACGTGACTTCATAGTCTTCCTCGTTCACTGGAAACGTGGGCTGAGGCACAGCTTTCTCCGAATCAGTTGAGCTTTGCTGCTCAATTTGCTCGACGGTATCCGCCTTTTCCATCTTGATACGAGTTATGAACGATGGTTAACGAGAAACAGGAAGGAAGCCGATCACGCCGGACATCTGCGGGAAAGAAGCAGTTCATATACTGAATATGTATGTGCCATTTATCTGGGGTGCAGTTACCCGTCTTCAGCAATTAGACTACAATCAAGACATTGGGCCATCACGATACTAACTGCAAACTACTTTTCCCAAGCTCAAGATCTACAGGTCCAGGCCGATCGCCTTCGGAAGCTACACCTCTCTGAGGCTGAAGTGCACAACCTTCAACCAGGACTGAGCGAATGAATTTGTGAGTCTGGGGTAACTAAGCTTTCTCTGTATCATGGACCACCATGAGCTCGAGTCGTGGAGTAGAGCTAGTTAAGCGACCCCGCGTTTTGGGTCGGGGTGAAAGGGATGCGTGATGGGTCGGGTATGCTCGGGATGTGTGGCCGGAAAACGATTCCCGAGATATTTCGTACTCTTTAAATGTCGTTTTGAGTTTTGGATAATAAAAATACACCCATCTATGTTCAGTTTGCAGACATTGTCACAGGGTATTAAGAATATAAAGACCTTTCACTAACGTCTCGAGGACGTTGCTCATCGCATGAAAGAAGTTGCACAAATGGATCAATAACCTTCAGTCCAGTAGAAATTGCGATGAAGGCCCAGACAAAGATACAAAGATACAAAGATACAAAGATACGATAAGCTTTCCTGACAACTGAGTCAGTTCCGAGCTTTCATTCTGTGTCAGTGACTCGTCATGTAAGAACTGAGACACCAGATATAGATTTGGGATGATGCTAAGTAAATCATACGCCTACCATGCATGGTTGAGCATGCAGGCTGGCAGAACCCTATCACCAAGGAGTGAGTGTGCCTAATAGTATCTATACCTTCATATGATAAAGTAAAAGAAAGTAAAAGGATTGAGGTGGATCTCTTTTTAGTCTGAGACGCCGTGGAAGGAATAACATGCGAGATCTGCCGCAGCCAACAAGTTGATAAATCCTAGTATATGACAATAAGCTGTTCGGCCTTCGTTTCATATGCTCCGTAGAACCCGCGAGCTACTGATCCACGCACCAGAACATACTCAATGCGTTCAAAATGTCCATTACCAGATGGTCGTCTCTGGAGGGCCAGTCCTTTCAGATACCACTTATCTGACTCTGCAGAGTTACAGTCGGATTCCAAAATCGCCACGAAAGCCATATCTACTCGTTCCGGGTAGTCCATTCCGTGGATATCTCGCAGTAGTACAATCCTTCTTCGCTTAGTTTGAAATCATTTGGAATGGTGCTGCCCGTATATCAAATTATCTCCAGTGAGGTCCGAGATCTTCTTCGCAATGCCGGAGATAGCCATGAGTTTGTCACTCTCCACCGACGACTGACACTGTGAATATGCACACAGAAACCATTGCCACCCTGTGTAGATATCCAATTGCTGTTCTTTTGTTCGAGGTTTCGTCTCTTGACAGATGTCTTTCTTCAATCTTTGAGAACTAGGACTCAAGCTGTGGGTCTAACTTGACAGAGAACCCGCGAAGACCTCACTGGACTGATTCTCCAGACATCCCCAGAACACCTGAGACCACGCAAAGTGCATGATTCTACTAGACAGAATTCTTTCTTGTGCCACCCAAGCTCTCCGATTCAAAGCGCTGTTTGTGAGGTCCTCTGTCCAGCTACTAGGCGGGAGGACTAAGTGTTTTTAGTCGATGTGCGATTGTTGGAAGTCCTCGTTCTTCCACTTTCCTTTCGTCCAGAATGGTTGTATTGCTAAGGGATACCTGTCGAAATTCAATCCGACAGAAACATTAGGTGCATCCGTGGCAGCTATGTTACAGACCGGATTGGAGTAGATGTTGGACATTGAAACTGCTTCCTTAGCCCAGTCGTTGAGGTCATCTTGAAAAATGCATAAGCTATCGATCGACAGTCTCTTGACTCCAAGTCTTTTGCACACGATTATGGCCTCGCGAAATGTTTTGGGCAGGATGTCAACGTTGATTCCGGATTTTAGCGAGGCCTTAGTTCTAGCTGTAAGCTAAATTGGTTGCATTCCGCCCTGGCAAAAACTGGGAGATATGTATGGTTCAAGGGTTTTAGTGAATTCATCTTTCAGATACACCTTTGAACCTAGTGGGATCTCGATCTCAAGCAGACGACTTGGATACCACAGGTGATTAGACAGGCAGGTGCGATTGCAAGATACGTGTTCTTTCCGACAGACCTCCAGTTTCGTTTTCAGGAAGTTGGTTGAAGCATTAGAGACCGTGCAGGTTTGTAGCTAGGGTATCCAAGACTGGATGTTCGCATCTATACACCAATCTGTTATTCGAGCGCGAAACACCAGTTATAAGACAATGCCCTTACCATGCGCTAGTAACACACATAGTTGCCAATGTGTGAGTGAATTCCTCGCCAGCACATTGGCCCTCTATAGTAAGCCTATGGCCGGCAGCATCTATGTGTGTACGGGCGCCGAACCAAAAATATCTTATCTCGGAAAAATCCCACAATCTTTCCCTGCTGCCTTGTCCCAGTGTGCTCACTCACGGTATATCCAAAGGATTGCGCATATACAACAAGATCGTGATCGGAGCAGGTTGATGTATCCATTACTCTCCCAGAGCACCTGGCCAGACTCGTCAGATCAGGAACACGAATTTTGGAAAATTCGAATGTAGTTCGAGCAAAGCTGTTCAAGGTCTTGGAACATTGACCCCCAGTTAAACAATCAGAATATGGTTATAAGGCTTTAAAGAAGCACAACTTCAGGGGAACCATGGTGTGCTCTTATCTCTCTTATTCCGCAGCACAGCCTCACTCACTGCGCCATGATCTGTGTTGCAACTAAGCTTAAAAAAGAGGTCGAAGATGCTCAAACACTTCAATTTTGGATGGCTTACTACTTGCTCATCATATTTTCTGTTCACTGAATGTCTCTTGGCATGCACAGTATTGTGCGCAGGCTTCATTAGGTGTGCTTTCATGACCTTGTTTTTACTGAATGCATCATGATGAAGTTGGGAAGATGAGAGTAAAGAGTGATTCGTACTGTGACCGACTTATATAATCAAGGAAGAACCAGTTTTGGAGAACAGAAAAGAGGATATCAGGAATCCTCGGGTTGGATTAGCTAGCAAGCCGGTTCTACTTGCGTTATGTATACGCTAGACCTCGCTTGGTCCTTCTCATCCATACACTTGGCCAGATTCATTCCAGATCCGCAATCTTCAACACAGTCTTCCCAAAGTTCTCTCCGGTAAACATACCCAGATAGCAAGTCGCAGCATTCTCAATCCCCACTGTCACGCTCTCCTTCGTCTTGATCTTCCCTTCTTTCAGCCACACGCTCATTTTTGTGAAGAATTCCTCAGCATACTTTCCAACAAACGCAGGGTCAGATATGATAAAGCCCTGAAGCGTAAGTCGCTTGAGAAAGAGATTCGTCATGTTCTTCAGGCCGTATTTCTCCTCCTGTGAGAGATTGTATTGTGATATCATTCCGCACCCAACTACGAATTTGGATTAGCACTCTGCCTTGTCATAGTGATGAAGGGGTAAAGTTGTGCGTACCAATTCTTCCGAAGTCTTTCATCGCTACCAATGCAGCATCCAGCGTCTCGCCCCCAACGTTGTCATAGTATATATCGATCCCGCCAGGTGCAAGCCGCTGCAACGCATCGCCCACCTTTTCCGTCTTGTAGTTAAAGCCGACATCAAACCTCAACTCGTCAACAATAAAGTCGAGCTTTGCATCGCTCCCAACGCTCCCAATAACAGTGAGCCCTTCAAGTTTCGCTAACTGGCCAACGATCTGTCCAACACCGCCGCTGGCAGCTGAGATGAAGATTGTCTGACCTTTCTGCGGTTTGCCGAACTCGTACAATGAGGCATACGCGCTCAGTCCTGACGTTCCGAGAGCTCCAGTGTAGAGAATTGGATCGAGACCCCATGGATTGTCTAACTTTCGGGCCATCGGTAGCAAGAAAGGGGGGACTACAAAGTACTCTTCGGCACCAAACATTCCCCACACCAGGTCACCCGCCTGAAAGCTCGGAACAGTGGATTTTAGAACCTTGGCTACTGCGCCACAGATCAATGGATGCCCTGGTATGAACGGGGGCGCCCAAGTTCCGGTATCAGGCTCTCGCATACAGCCACGCTGATACGGATCGAACGAGAGGTAGATGTTCTTGACGGTGATGCATCCATCAGGCGCCTCGGCATTCAGGTTGAAATCTCTCTTTTCGATGTCGAAATGCTCCCCAACGATTGGAGATGCAGTGGGCACCTTCTTGAAAATCAAGCCCGTATTTGAAACCATGATGATGGCAGAAGGAGGTAGTATTGGAATGTGAAATAGATCAGCTGAGTTGGATACTAGCAGGTATGATGAGGGAGATTGTTCTGAGAACTTACTATGAAAACCTCGACTTTATAAGTGCACAGCAGTTATGCGGCGAAGTCAGTGTTCCGTACGGCGTAGCCGGGAAAATGCACATCGCGGACATCAAAATTGAGTTTATGACGGAAGTGCCATGTATCTTGACGGCACGGGGCCCAATTTGGGCCCTCATTGGAATACCTTGTAATATTTAAACCTATGATAAGTCGCGTTACTAACTACAGAAACTTTCAGCGCCATCAAGAACTTCTTCCATGGCTTGAACTTATACCGAGCTTCTCCCGTCTATCTCTCTCTAACATAACATAGATAGTAAGAAAGGGAAGCCAGGATTATCCATTTAGAGACTGAACTAAAAATAGTGGCAAGCTCTTACTTACGGAAAATACGGTCTTTGTCACTTCCCAGTTCACCAGGCAGTCCAGTCCACGGAATCTTGAATCCTCAGAATGATGATATCTCCATTAGGCTACGACGCATCTCAAAGATAACTGGGATCGATGTCCTGATCTGCTCGGTTTCAATAGATCCTTCGCTGATTGAAGAACACAGCAGGGCTTTTGCACCCTTTGGCAGATTAGTCAAGTTTATACGCTCGGACCAGTCGACACTACCTACCCTCAGCAGTAAATCTTGTCCTAATCCTGATTTCGTCTTGCGAGACCTGTACTGTTATAAACCACAGGTGCTGTCAAAGTAAATTATTCTAACTTATGGTTCCCAACCCCCAACACTAACGATTGCAGGCAACTACAAAGAAGTGACAAATGCGCGAGTTGGTTTATTCTATAAAATCAACATCGCCTGCTAGTGCCAGGTCCTCTCGCCGAAAGTGAAGGGCTCGCTACTCCTGCACGACATCTTCCAGGCCTGTAAAACTAGATATTTCGTCATGACCAGTTCCGTATCTGGAGCTGTAGGCCAGAGCAACTTTACACATGCACATCGTAGTCTGCCCTCCACCTCGAAAAAAGTAACTCAGACCAAGACTTCTCACAGCGACCTCTTTTCTCAACGCTCTCGTCCTTTCCGCAATAGCAGGCATCGACTATATACCCTCAAAACCGTCCATCGAAGCCTCAATCCGCCGACGCGACATGTCTTGCATCAACGAAGCCGAAATGCTCCGCGCCTTCGAAGTCACCATGACATATACACGTTTCACCTGACAAAATCGACCGTGCGCGGCTTGCGGTGGATCGATGTGGGAAGTTCAGAATGAAGGGGGAGTGAGGCTTATATACGATATGTAGCTTGCAATATGATTGGTATTTGGGACTTTGCGTTAATAGAAAGATTGAGTGTTTGTTTTATCCATGATTATCATAGAGCTCAGTGGCCCAGAAGGGCAAGCAGCTATCCAATATATACTCTACAAAAAGTTCATCGAAATGCTATACCAGAATGTTAATATCTAGTAGTGGGGAAAGGCTGATTGTGGACTTTGTATCTTCAATCTCATTGCTAGGCCTGGATTGGTGACATTAGTGTTTGAAAAACACTGTTGACATAGTCAATGGTTTTCGATGGCTAAACCAATCATGCCACTACACAGGCAATGCGGCATTAAACACAATGTGTTCCTGCCCAGACTTCTTAGTGCGCGAATTGCCTTAAAAGGCAGAATATGTTTGTACCGGCTCGCACGGACGTTGTGCATACAGAGACCTCGCCATATGTTACGAAGACGCTGAACTACCACTTAAAGGATATTGAAGCGTAATTGAGGTTTGAATAAACTGGTGGATCGTGCGGGCGGTCATCTTTACCCAGATTGAATGGATCTGCTAGACCAGTAATTGATCATCGTTGGCTATCGATCGGCGTAGGACGCCGATGCTGGTGATGATCAGAGTCGATGTCTATAAGGCTGGCTGTTATTGTGTATAGCAGGAGTCGACCCGGTATATGCAGAAGGCGGGGAAGCTGGCTGATAGTATTGCCCACGATGGATATTTGTTTTGCGTACAGTGCTTGCAATGTCGAAAATGAGATTGTTGTCCTGTCATGCAAGGTTCCAGCACCTTCCATGGGACGAAAGAAATGAGATGCAGCGAGGAAACGGAATACTGAAGAGATGGAGCAAATGTCGGATATTTGCACGGTAAAGCATGTGCATGTTCCATGCAGTGGATCGTTGGGACGCTCGCCTCTCAAATTCCCCGAACTCGCAGGGAGATCCTTTGCAGTTCGTCTTACGTGGCACAACCGCACCTCATCAGCGTCGTCTGTATGGCCAACATCTGGAAATTGCCGTTGGTAGCATCGGTCACAGCCGTTGGGTCGAGGAAGTGTTTTGTGTGACAGGCGCCACGGCCCTGAGCGTTCATCTCTCAGATGCAAGCAGCGTGCATGATTGTTTGTTTATCTGGTGGACCATTTGGAAGCTTTGTTTGAGAGGTGTGGAGACGTCGAAACGCTTTGACAGACGAAGGCGGGCTTGGGAAACATAGGGTGCTGTCGTGCGAAGGAAACGCCCATCAGCAGTGGCTTGCCGAGTGGCTGCGCATCTTGCTGCTTCGCGACGTGAGTGGACGAGATTCAAATGATGAGGTGGAGCAACAATCTCACGGCATCTGACAGTTGAGAGCAGCATACATGGGGTCGTGAGGATGCGACTTTGGTGGATGGCAAAGCTGCTGTGGTGGAGCTGTGGTGGAGCTGTGGCGAGGCTCCGGTGAAGCTCTCGTGAAGGCCTCGTGAAGCTCTCGCGAAAGAGAATGGTGTGCTCAATCGTTATATTGGAGCATTTAACAGAGCCAACCAGCATCCAAGGCGCACGCAGCGGGTCGCCAGATGCAACGGCCCCCCGACAGTTTATAGACCTGCCGTCTCGGGCCGCGGGCACCAGTAGTGCTGTGCGAGTGCAAGGTGTGCAGCGAGAGGAGAGGCGCCCTGCAGCACATACGAGTCCCCAAGCCCGCCGCCAGCTGATCATCGAATGCCACCACCATTGTGCCCCCCTCGTGGTTCTCTGTTCCTGCGCACTGGTATACAAAGCAACGCCGCTGCACCCGTCGCTGATTATTCATGGGTTTCCTCGTCTCTGCTCTCTGCGCTCCCTCGTACCACACAGCGGCCATCAGCCTGTCGTGCAGGCTCCGGTCTTTGAAACACGGTTAGCCCACCTAGGCACATCCGCGAATCCCCCAGGCTCCGCAATCTCGAGCCCTTCGCCGCACCCCTTCACCACCACCCACCTCTTGGTGCTTCTTCATCCGTTGTCAACCCTCAATAACTGTCGCTCGTTACCTTTTATTGTTGTGAATCGCTCTCTTTGTTGTTGACTCGATCCCTTTACTCGCATTTTGCTTTCCCTTCGTCCCTGACTTGCTATCCATCGTCCATTCCATCCACGACCGCCCTCCTTTGTCCTCAGGCCCCGAGCCGTCGCACCGCAGCAGCCAGCACCGACTGCGCCCATTCTTCTACCACGACGCAACCAACGTAAGCTCGTTGTACATCGCCGAGCAGGCGTGAAGACGTTCGAGTTGCCTCTTCTCTCCTCCAGCGCCCACCCATCAGGCCAACCATAATGGCCACCATGTCGGCTACCAAAGCGCGCAGAGGTGAGTGTCTGCACCGTTTCGCGACATTTCGCATCAATGCTAACTCGGTCGAAGAGCTCGAAAATGTTATGCGCACTGTCTTCAAGCGCTGCGTCGTATGTCCCACCACCGCGCCCTCGTGTGCAGGCTTGAAGTGCAACGGCGCAGTGTGTGTCCAGGCGCCCCCCGATTGCAACAACTGCGCCAAAGTCTACTGCGATGCTAACCCCGCAATCAACTCGACGCTTGGAAACACAGCGACCCACAAAGGACCCAATGTTGGAGCCATCGCTGGAGGGGTCGTGGGAGGGGTTGTATTCATTGCCATCATGGTATTCGTTGTCTGGAAGTTCTGTCTCAAGGGGAAACGTCGGCCCATAGAGGAGGGAGAGTGGCAAGAGGTGGACATTGTGGAACAGGAGAAGGTGGAGAACGACTTTGTGTCGCGCCGGAGCACCAGGGCGTCCACCCACACCGTGGCTTCCATGGCCTCGTCCGTCCTCACGCGCGCATCAAACATCATCCAGATTGCCTACATCCCAGGCGTCACCAATCGCTCTGGTCCTGGATCCCCCGATCTCCTCGTCCCGCCAGTTCCCCCAATCCCCGCCATGTCCCCATCATCCGGCTTCAGCACGCCATATTCAGAACAGCACTTCTTCGTTCCTGACTTCCGAGACTCGATGGCATCCGGCACGACTGACGGGTATAGCAGCTATGCTCGTACGAGCATTGCCCCGAGTCTCGCGCGTAACAGTGTTGCTTCCACCGTCTACCGTCAAAACGCCATCGTTTCCCCACTACCAGCCCAGACTATCGTACGAGGAAAGGCCGCGGTAGTCAGCGTCAAGTCGACCGGGTCGAACAGTCCCACTGGCATGGACACTCCTCCAGTCCCTGAAATCGACCCGAAGCACTCCGTCAAGCCAATCCGCATCCAGATGCCCATGAGCGGTAGCTCAACATCGTCTCTTTCTCGCGCCAACTCAATCCAAAGCACTGCTACCCTTGGCAAAGTCCGCGCCCTTAACATCACCAAGAAGAGAGGCTCAGATGCCACGCCACCGAAGAGCTCAGGATCCAGCGCCAGCAACAACACAGCTGGCGCCGGTTCGCACTTCAGCAGCAGCACAATGGGCACAACTCACACACAAGATACCATCATCCATATGCGTCCCTTCACAGAGATATCAATGGACTCCACAGAGGACGAAGGCGCACACGCACGAGCACGACAACACATGGATTCAGACTCCGACTCCGACGATGAAGAACACTCACGCGCGAAACGCAGCCTCCTTCGCGTATCAGGAAACTCGGATGTTACCGACATCCATGATACGCCTACTTCGCTACAAAGCCCGTTCTCAGACAGTTCAACGAGTGATTACTCGTTAAGGCCGGATATGCCACAACGGAATACATCAAAGTCGAGTAGGTTGCAGCTGGAGCCACCAATGACGCCAATCGTAGAGGAGAGCTCGAAGCGGACGAGTCGTGCGAGCAGGCGCACGCAGAGCCCGTTCTCGGATGACAACAGGAGCGATCTATGAGCGCTATGAGGTGAAGAGATGAAGATAAGGAATTGAATTCGAAGGACTACGCTGGCGTTTTGGGACAGCCACCAAGAGGTGTGCTTGAGTTTTCAAAGGATCGATATTTGAGCAGCCATCTACTGGTATTTTTCTTGTAACTGTTTATTTTACTTCTATTAGATACCCTAAAAGATTAGGGGTCTCCATTTTTGGATCGATTGTTGAAGAGGCTTGGATATTATGTCTGGTCGATGAGATGGAGAGAACGGGTGGAGGAGGACAATTCGAGAGGACGGATTCGCATCGCCTATTTTCCTTACTTGATATCCGCGGGAGGATGCCATGGCATCCTTTCTCTTGTTACACTGCCACAGCTAGCTATTTTATTTATGAACGATGTAATTGAGCTATCTCAGATGAATCTATTATCAACTTTTCAATACCTCTCACCTTTACTCGCATTGTCGAGGTTTTTCGACGACACGGCAGACTAGGACCACCATGAATTTGTCGATCCCAAAGTCTAGAATCCAAGCTTTGATATCTTTGTGCTTCCCGAATGTTTCATGTCTCATCTGACAAAATTGACCTCGGATAGGATGAAACACGCCGTGGTTGGGCTATGGAGATTTATAGATCCTTGATTACAGCTCGAGGCCGCACTACACTAAGTCCACTGGCCGGAATTGGTAATTTTCCTTCCCCCTCGAGCTGTTGATGTGCGCTCTAGGTCCTAGGGAATGTTTTCGTCTGAGTTTGGATGTGCGGCGATCGGCGGGTTGAGGCGCGCAGAGACGTGCGGAGGGGCCCGATGATCTTGTCGAGCTTGACCTGCAGGATGATCTGGCGGGGCAGCATAGGCTTTTCTTTTGACGACCATTGAACTTTGATAAGATAGCTTCAAACTGCTCACTTCTGTCCTTTCCATGATCTATTTATGATCTATTTTCGCATTGGACGCACGCGATCAACCTTCAACATCCAAGTCCACGGCTAGGAGGCTCAATATCAAGCTCCAAGCTTCACCTCACTATCTTCGACCCACCCCATCGCATGCGCCCCTCTTCGGCCGCTCCCCAGCGCCTCGCAGCCCTCACCGACCACCTCACCTCCACTTCCACAATGGCCGCTCCCGAAACCAAACCCCCGATAACATGCCACGTCCTCGACACAACCCTTGGGCGCCCGGCCGCCAACATCCCCGTAACCCTCACGCTCTCCAATCCTCCTTCGTCATTATCGCCAGATGCTCTAAAGTTCACGGGTATCACAAATGCAGATGGAAGAGTAACGAGCTGGACGAACAAGTCGCCTTTCTCCTCGGACGGGCTGGAGGTTGTGTTCCACCGCGAAGGAGACCAGAAGTACAGTCTGACGTTTGACACCGAGAGTTACTTTGGGGAGAGGGGGATTAAGACATTTTTTCCCGAAGTGGTGGTTGGGTTTGTGGTTAGGCAGGAGGGGAAGGGAGAGCATTATCATGTCCCCGTGTTGCTGGGGCCGTTTGGGTATACGACGTATCGGGGGTCGTAGGAATGATGCAGGAAGGGGCTGGAGTTGTAGGTAGGGTGGAGAAAGGAAGAGAAAGGAAACATATCAAAGCGGAGGGGATAGTACGGGAATGAGACACTGAAAGCGAAGATATGAACTGGGTGTCGGGTGTTTGACTAAAGAGATTCGGTGGATTATATACAGGATGGAGAAAGATAGAGATGAAGAATTACACACTGTTGCACGCATAGCCAGCCACAATGAAATGTGACAAAGACCAAGATCAAGTTATAGTGCTGCCTTCATTCCAACCTTATTCGCTTGTGCCATTCCATTCTGTGATATCCAATGCTGAGTTCTGTTTATCTAAGCTCCCATGCACCCATTGTAGGGCCTATTTATTAATCCCAACCACAAACCCCCAAACCTCAAACCGCCACCGCAATCCCCACAGGCACCGTGGTTCGCCATGCAAACGCGGGGAAGTACGACCCACTAGTTCTTTGCGTCTGAAAGATACAATGTAATGTTGGTTGTAGGTTTTGTATCTGTTTCCTTTTGGACGTAGGCTTTTCCTGTCTGAACCAAGAGGGGAAGCCCTTTACTCGGAGGAGGAAGATGCGGATATTGTTGATAGTACAGGCGGACGGCAGGTGGAGAGGCTAGACGTCCCAAGCCTCGCACGGGAGGATAGAGAAAGGTGCGACGAAAATCGATCTGTGATAATGTCAGATGTGTGTGCTGATTACAATTTGTTTTCATTGCAGTCTCACCCAGTACGATCCCTGCGCTTCCAGCGTTAGTTTTTACTACCACCATGTTGCTTCTTTCTGCTGGTGGCTAGCAGATTCAAGGCAACCAAATAAGGTTCACTGTTAGATGTTAATTTGACATTAGGAGGGATGTTTGATCGTGAACTTACTAATGTAGCAACAAGCTGATTATAGCGAAATTTAGAAGAAGAGAAGGAGGTAGCGTAACAGGAGCGTAAGCAGTGGTAGTGGTGATAGATGCGGTGCTGCGGGATTGTGGAATGTTGTGGTTGTCATTGTGGCAGCTAAGAAACCTGTCAATAAGAGATACCGAAGATAAGTCGATCAAGACTCACCAGAAAGATGGAAGAAGAGAGATCTCCACAGTAACTGAAGAAATTTTTTTTACTAGTCTGAAACATGTTGTTCGCGGAGTTTAAAGCGCTGGCTGGTCATGTTTTGGTGAACCAACTGAAGCCATTGTAACGGGCGTTGAATATAGATGGGAAGTTTAGCAACTAGGGACAGGCTAAACTCCATGCTGGTGCGGGACTTGTGACGATACTTGGTACTGACTTCCAGCTGTATAAAATGGGCAGGGTTGTTGGAGTTGTCGCTTATGTTGCGGTACTCATACTGTTGCCGGGGAAGCTGGAGAGAATTCTGGAGGCTGGTGGGCATGAAGTGGTGCGCGTTCACGAGACCGTCAAACAGACGGGCAGTTGTTGTGAAAGCGGTTCCGGGTGTATTCATCTTTGTGAGGACATTCGAAGTATTCGTTCGTGTGAGGATCTCCAGCATGCTCATTCTAGTGCCGATCTCCAGCGTACTCGTTCCGCTGGTTCTTCTTGGTGAACTTCTGCTTGTTCCGCGTGCTCTTCGGGCTGGCGCCAGAGCGCAAAAAATAGAGTGTCGTGGATGAAGTTGATTAAATGTGATAGAGCGACATCGAGATTGTCCTCTGGATGCAGGTTTATCAGTAAGTTTGCATCTATGTGCAGTTGCATCTCGTTTGTCAGATCTTTCCATCTCTCGTCTGACCGATCATGAGCGTCGATCGAGGTTTCCTATACTTGCTTCAACCAAAGCGACTGAAACAGGTTCGAAACCTTTTTGCTGCAGCGAGAGACCTTGGAGGATATAATGTCAAGAAGCTCCAATCATAATTCCTTATGACGGGTATTGGGTAAGCGGAGAAATCTGGACAGAGAAAAATCATAAAGGGCTTGTAAATGTGCTCATCCAGTCCAAGATTAAGGCTTTTTTTTGGTGTTGCAATGCGGGGCAATTTGGGGCGTTCATGTTGTTTCTTCATCAACTTCAGTGTCTTCTTCCACTGGATCCTCCTCCTCCGCGTGTTTCGGCCTACCTCCAGTAGTCGATATCGGTGTTGCCTCTTTTAGGTATGCTCATATCCATGTAATCAATATAGAGGCTCTCAATGTAGTCCTTGGTATATTCAATGGCCTTCATGACCTTCCAGTCCCAACTTGCACCACAAAGTGTGCAGTTATGACTCGCAATCTTCCAGATCTTGCTGAAGGCCTCGAACTTCTGGAGCCGTTCGAGTATCGTGTTAACAGAGTTTTTCGGGAAAGTTGTCTCGAGCTGATAGGCTTTGGTCTTGACCAGTGCAGCAAAGTAGTTCCTAGCAGTTGAGGCCTATTGGCCACAGTAGCATATCGCCATCTTTAAGCAAATTGCCAACAAGATTCCAGATGCCACGATGCAAGCAAGTCTTTAGGCTGCCTTAAGCATAGTTTATTGGACCTAGGAACAATTAGCCTGACGTTTAAACACTACTAAATTCTTACTTTAAGATTGACTCACCGACAAAGTCTGGAGAACTGAGATGCATATGCTTCTATTTGAAGCCTTGAGGACGCTTCTCCGTGATATGACGTCCGAATTCGTATGCTAGCCACTTGGCGATTGTCGTAAATCCCAGAGCGTAGTCGAAGACGTAATATGGCAGAGCCAATTGTCTTGCAAAGTCCGATTCTATGGAAATCATGATGACATTCTTCGTGTACCATTTCTGGAAGAAGGTTTTCAAGATGGCAGCAGACAAGAGGTATCTGTCACCGGCATTGATGACATGTAAGATACGAGTGATGTTAGTGTCACGAACACCGTCGCTCTCGAACAGCAGATCTTGCTCGTTGGACTGGAAAAAACCCATAGAGGACTTGTAAAGGTGCTTGTCCAGTCCAGAGCATGCTGCAATGTGAGAGAACTAGAGGTGCTCGTCCAGTCCAGAGTTTGTTGTAATGCGAGCGGGGTGTGGGTGGCGGAGATCAAAGAGCAAATCTTGCTCGTCGGACTCGTCGTCTTGCTCCCCATCTTCTTCATCAACCTCGGTGTCGTCCCTGTCATGATCATGGATCGGCTCCTCCTCGGCGTGCAAGCAGATGAGCTAAACCCACATCACACCAATGTCGTCATCTTTCGAGACTACCTCTTGTTGAATCGAAGGCTTGCTGCGAAGTACTCGGAGTGCTTCGTTAGCTTCTCTTTTCAGCCTTGAACTTGATGAGTGAGCGCTGTCTCTTCCTCGGCCTTGAACTTGGTGAGTGGGCGCTGGCCGTCTTTGCTCTTGACGCTCATGTCGCAGAGACTCTCGTTGAATCGAAGGCTTGCTGCGAAGTACTCAGAGTGCTTCGTCAGCTTCTTTTTCTCAGCCTTGAACTTGGTGAATGAGCGCTGACGCCCATGAAGCAGCTGGTGTCGGGCCGTAATTGTATTTCCGTCAATGGTGAAAGACCTCGATCTTGGTCCACCGTTGTCGAGGTCGCGGGTCGGAGGGCGTTGCGAGGTGCTCTAGAGTGCGTGACTGGAAAGAGGGGGAAGCGGTGAGACGCCCGGATACGCATTACAATAGGCAAGACAACTCGAAACGAGAGCCAGGGAGATGGAAGAAGAAAGACCCCCCTAGTAACCAAAGAAACACGTTGTTCGCGGAGTCTAAAGCGTTCGCTGGTCGTGTTCTGGTGAACTAACCGAAGCCGTTGTGGCGGGCATCGAACGGATGGGCGCATGTTGTACATGACGAATACGTTTGGGCGCCGCAATGCGACGGTTGGTAGGCACCGGGCTCCAGCTCACCATACACGTTGATGATTTCGCCATATGTGTTCCTCAGCGCCTTGTTCTGTCCGGCATTGAGAGTGTATATTCTTGAACCGCAGCTCAGCATCGTGGAGCTGCTACTGCGTAAACTCTGCAACCAGCGAGTTCTGCCTCTCGGGGTCGATCGTGGTTGGACGGCCAAAGGTATTAGCCCTAAGATCAACACCGTAGTCACGATTGACATGATTGATAGACAGCTTTTCCGTGCAGTTGCGAGCGCGGTCGGTCGTTGCAGGGTTGTCGACAAGTTTCAGTTTGGTTGGGATGAACTTGTCACCAAAGTCATTGTTTCCCTTCTTGATGATGGCCGACAGCTCTGAGGCTCGAAGGCCGTTCCATATAGGACGACACTAGTAGCCCTTCAAATTCGTGTCGCCGGGCTTGATGAGGGTCATCTACATACCTATCAAGTTGTTCTTGTCTGCGAGCATCTTGAGATTCTCGTGCTTCTTGGGGGCGAAGGTCATTTGGCTGTCGCTCTCTGCATCGGCGGCATTCCCGATGAACGTATTCATGGAGATGGAGGCGGGCCTAATGGAACTGGTAGGATCGCCCACTGGTGCAAGCGAGTTAGCGAAGACCTTGTATCGGATATCGCAGTTCGTTTGGTTCTAGGCCTTTCCGGGCTTCAAGACGTGGATCTGAACCGCGGGCATCTGGCTGTCGCTAGCAAATGATACCCTGACGAGCTTGTCTGAATCGTCGGAAGTAAACGACAAAAATCCTGCAGTCCTAGGCTTTTTGTCGACTCGTTTGTCTCTGTCCATGAACAGCACCTGGGCAGTCATGGTCTTATGATCATTTGATCATTGACGCCCATGCTCTTGAACCTATCAAGCTTGCGGCAGTCTTTATGTACCGCAGTCACATCATGCCCGTGGACACCAGAGACATTGGGATTGTGCTCTTTGTCTGCCTCGAACTCACAGTACTTGAAGTTCTCAAGCATGTCTTCAATAACCGCTTTGTATCCCCTAGGTTTGGGCGCGGGCGCTGCTCCTGCTGGTTAGTTAGCAGGCGGTGCGTTTGGGAGCTCACCATCGCTCTCGCTCTTGCTGTCCACTTCCCAACCAAATGGGTTTTTAGGTGGTGCGGGATGGGTCTGCTCGTTGGACGGCGTCCCATCTTAATCCTCGCGAGGAAGATTCGCGAAGCAGTTGTGGTTAGGGTTGAGGTTGGGGTTTTGAGACCCAGAGGAGGAAGAAAACGCCATTGAAGCGTTGTTTTTTTGTGATTTAACGAAGTCCGCCTTATTTAGAAGACCCGTGGGTAAACTCTCGTCTCTGTGCGTAACACAGAGGATTGAGAAGTTCCTACACCGAGACCGACTGTAATCTGTTAGAGGGCTTCTAAAGTGATCACTTGGAACAAAACTCACGTTAACGGTTGGTGGAAAGCGGCTGTCTGCTCGTGCGTAACACGAGAGAAAAGAGAGAGAAGGAAGAGCACGGAGAAAAAGAAGTGACGTGGACCAGGCGCCAGTGTGCTCAAGGGGGTGGTTGGTGAAGAGGGAGAAGAGCGGCGAGAGGCAGACAAAACTATCAAGCAGAGCACGGACCTCCGCCAAGCTTCGCGCGCCGACAACAGTACGCTACAAGATTCCATCTAGCGGGCAAGAGGATTGAATGGGATCCTGAATAGCAATAGCAACGAGCACCAGCAACAGAAAAGTCACCCTCGAAGGCTTGTAGTAGGGGTTTTCTCCATGCGTGTTGTATCCCATAATTAGTGAGGACAACAAAAAATAGAAAATATTAGGCTCATGAAAGTATTCCTAGAGATATTGGAGTACGCAAGCTTCTTTGTCATAGAGGGGTCAAAGTGTGAAGCTTGAAATGTGACAGAGATATAAGAAGAGAACCAAAACATGTCTATCTGAGCGCCCGCATGCCAAACATATGAGAGCTATGAAGGATTCAAACAGTGTAATGGGATGCACTCTTGCACTTATGTGTGAGAGAGAGTGTGTGTGTGTGCATATGTAGGAAAATGACCGGAGTGAGCAGGGTACCGAGAGGTTAGGGAGCGAAGAACAGTACATCCAGCGCGAACCTCTAATTCTGCAAAGGTGAACCCAGAGTGAAATGATAGTGCTAAGGAAATTGAGGAAAGGCACTTATAGCCAGGGCGACGATGGTGTTGGCCACACTACCCAGCAGCGGAATGCTTTATCGATTACATCCTAATGCTACTACAGCGTCA
>BLYF01000010.1:125453-144525 GCA_014905255.1 Herpotrichia juniperi | reverse complement strand
CCCACCCCCCCCACCGCACCAGGCTAGCCAAGAGCCTCACTGCGTCGTGCAACGTGCATTCACGCACAGCGACCCGGCCTCAGATATTTATCCTCTTGGAGCCGTTGAGCGGAGCAGCGCGTGCGACACCTGCCGTCGTCTCCAGGGGCACCCCATTGCGTCATTACACAGAACCTCGACGAGAACGAGAACAAGAACTCGAGCGCACACCGGGCCCCCAGGCGCACTTTGACCGAACAAGTACGTCGATAGAGAGAGGAACCCCGCTTTTGGCGGCGCTCGAAGCTCGAATCTCTGGCTAGCAGGTGCGTCGCTTGTTCCTGTCGCTGGGGTTGTTGTTGTCGTGCGCCCTTGCCACGTCCTGGACTATTCTGTTCAGAACGGCTCCTCGCTGCCCACGGCCCGCAACCAGCGCATCGCATCGCATCGCATCACCTCACCTCACCCCAATTGCAGAGTGCGCGTGCATCGACTAACGCGCGAATCCAGGCGCCCCGCGACTTCACCGCCGCCACTGTGCTGCGAAAAGCGCGTCCAAAGCGAAGTGGGAAGGAGAACCAAACCCAGCACCGTGCAAGTCCCACGAGACGATCCCTTCACCTCAGACCACCGCCGCCGCACCTCCTACGTCACCATGGCTGCCACGGCCACACGACCTCCACAGAATACCTCTCCCCACACGACCTCGAGGATGTCCTCGCCCAAGGACACCAAGAAGTCCATTGCTGCCGTGACCAAGTCCGAAGGTGCGTCCAGCCTCACATTGACCCTCACCGTCTTGTGCTGTCCGCTCTACTATTTTTTTTTCCCTTCCCTTTTCTTCTTTTCTTGCCCTTCTTACCCTCTTCCATTGGCCAGCTGCTTGCGACACTCCACGCCTTGCACGCCCGTGCTCCTGCTGTCGTCCAATCTCGCGTCTGTCGCATCTCATTATGAACGTCGTTGCTAACCATGGTGTCGCCTACAGAACAACCAAAGATCGAGCGCGGCATCCAGGAACCAGCAGCTCCTCACATAGTAGACATCCTGAACGTAGACGCGAAACCTGCGACTGCATCAATTGTGACCCAACCGCTTGCTCCTCCACCGCGACCAGCTCCTGCCACAACTGGCGATACACCCGACTATTTCAACACGGTCCACAATCCCTTCTCCCTCGAGCCGAATGTGTTCGAGCAGTCGTTCGGCAATCCATCGTCAGAGACTCCAGGCCGCACCATCCTGCCTCCCGTCGCCAACATCACATCCCCGGCACCGCTACCAGGAATCACACCTGGGTGGCAGTCACTGCGCGCAGGCCCATTGAGCCCGGCTATGCTGACGGGGCCTACCAGCCAGACCGACTACTTCAGCGAGTCCTTTCGTGGCTTCCCAACCCCTAACGAGTCATCCCTTCGTACAGGTCTCACGCCCGGTGGAGGCGGGTCCATGTTCCCACAGCCTAGTCCCAACACGCAAGCTCTATTCAATCTTCAGAGTGGTGGTGTAACGCCAAGCACCGCAGACTTCCAGCAATCTGCTCTTCGTGCAGCTGCCCAAGCACACCAGGTCAAGCTGCCGACTTCGGTAGCACCGACATCGCAGCCTGACGCTGCACCGACGGGCATGGAACGTCAAAACAACTATCCGCAGCCACAGCAACCACCCCAGCGCGGCCAGAACGACCACTACACAAACCACGACGTCAGCAACGCTGCCAACGACCTCCTCTCGTTTGCCACACAGAACGGCAACTCGCGCAACGGCGGCCGAATGGACTTTGGAATGCCCAGTCAGCCTCAACAGGTCAACAACGTCGGCCACATGCCCGTCCAGCCCATCGCACAAGAGAATGGCCGACGGAACACAAAGGGCTCCATCAACAGTATGGCTGGCTCGGCCGATACTGGCGACTTCTCCGACAGTGGGCAAAGCGAACAGAAGACTACCACTCGTTCGCGCGGCAAGAAGGGCGCAGCCAATGGTAAGCAGACCGCTGGCAACAAGAGGAAAGCCGCGGATGACGCGCCCAAGGGGGGCAACAGGAAGGCCAAGGGGAACAATGGTGCTCCCCAGTCCATTGCCGACGAAGAAGAGTTTGACTCGGATGACGAGGCCAACATGAAAGTAGAAGCAGACGGCACCACCCGGAAAATGACGGATGAGGAGAAGCGGAAAAACTTCCTTGAACGAAATCGGTATGTCAAATTCTTGTCCGTCACACAATCACCATATCTAACACAACCACAGGGTCGCCGCTCTCAAGTGTCGCCAACGTAAGAAGCAGTGGCTTGCTAATCTGCAAGCCAAGGTCGAGATCTTCAGCACAGAGAATGATGCTCTCTCTGCTACTGTCACACAGCTTCGTGAAGAGATCGTCAACCTCAAAACCCTGCTTCTGGCACACAAAGAGTGTCCGGTCGCACAGGCCCAAGGCCTTCATGGCTCGGCGATGAACCAGTTCCTCGGTAGTGACATGCACCACCAAAATCCGTATGGCATCGCTCAACTCCAGCCAAACGGAGTGCCCATGGGAATGCAAATGCAGCCAGGCCCGCAAATGATGAACCGGTTCGTATACCAACCTCCACCTGCGTCCGGAGGACAGCACAAGAACCTTGCACAGATTCCTTACTTACCGGTTACTAGATGAGCATCCCCTTAGGGTGTATTGGCTGTATGCGACGGTCCTCGTACAGCCTTTTTCTGGTAGCCTTGCTACTATGGTCGCATGTATGGGAAACGCGGCCTCGGCGAACCAAGACAAGATATTTTCGCCATTCTGCTTCTCCACCATTGGCCTCTTCACTTTGGTCGCTTCAAATGGTGACCGCCAATTCCTGATACGGCATTTTGGCGTTCGCGACTTCGGCGAACGTCACCTGTACATCACCACCCCGACGCTCAGGTTTTCCAAAATACATTTCCTGGACTGAACCAAAAGACACGCTTTCACGACCAACTGATATTCTCATGGTCTGTCATCTACTGACCGATCTGTAATTACACTGGCGGATCATTGGATGAGGAGTTTGGCGCAAAATATACACAGGATTACTGTTTCATGGGACCCCCTTACAGGCAGGGCGTGCTGGGTCTCGGCGTATTCTCTTATCATATTCGTCTTCTTGTCTTTTTATGATGCTGTTACATGCCTTCCTTTACCTTATATTACAGACATTGGCTTTTGTCTTGTGGTTATGCAACAATTATGGACGGCGGATGAAGGATAGGAACCGCACGGTTGGATGGAGAGGATTAAGGGTACACCGTGCATTGGTCCCGTGAATGATATTACTTTTTAATGAGTCCTGATCTTTGATTGTGAAGCCGATGCCCCTGTTTTGTATTGATTAGAACTTGCCTCCCAGAACTTCTACATCTTTGTATGCTCATGATGTTCTTCGTACTATGCAACCTCATTGGACCATGATAGGTCTGATAGTTTGCAGTCTGGTCATCGTGCTACACAGTGTCCTCATTTGCTATCGTGTCATCCTTCGATTCTCTCCTTCATCCTCACAGCACTCAACCCAAGGTGGTTCACGTTCTAAGCATACATGCCAATATCTCAAGTCAAAGAACCTTGTTTCGCCTCCGGCCGTCCCCAGACATCCAATCCTGACTCAATAACCCAAGACCGCTGTATATAATATAGTGGCTCTTCTGGGGGCTCCTGTATAGCGTTAGCATCTTATCTCATGCCCCAGTTTCCCTATACCCTTTCCTGATCCTGCTACCTCTCCCCACTTCCTCATTTTCTCAAGCCAACAAATAACAGTCAACATTTACGTACCTCGACTCCAGCCGCTAAAGGCGGCATATATATCCCCTTCCCAACAACGTGTCCTCCCTTCATGAAACATCCCCTTTCCCTCGCTAGCCCCTCGTTTTCTCCAATAATTTTTTGCAAGTGGAGCAGTGAATATTTTCGGGGTACGTGATGGAGACATCTTTTGGAACAAACAGGATGAGGAGGGGCATTAGTGAAAGGAACATGGAGAGTGAGAGGAGTAGGAGGAGTGCAAGGAGGATGGGTTGCGGCATATGTAGCGTTGGCGCGATATAGTTGAGGGAGGAACGAAAATGAGATACCAGGGGTGGAAAAAAGAAGTGAGGGAAAGCGGAGGTGGCTATGGGGCGCCGCGTGCCACTGCGTGGGGGTTTGTTGAATCTGTACGATGCAGAACTAGGAAATGACGGATGAGCGATGTTGTGCTAAGTTGGACAATGTTATGATAGAGGATTACATTTGGTAGATTTTACTATATTGCATGCAGAACGTGAACATCATCGCACGAGGCCTAGGTCAGAAGATGCAATATTCTCTGTACAAGTAGACTCTGGAAGGATGTTTTCCCTTTTACAAAAGGCGATGGAAGGATGAAGGTTGAAATTCTGCCTTAGATGCTTGGCGAAGTGGCGGGAGAAAGTGGAAAGAGATTTTAATGATCAAAATCTTATGAAATCAACTCTTAGATACGATAAATGTACCTCGTATGACTCCTTTAGTGGCCGTGTGTGGAAGATTAAGAATATGATTAGCAGAATGAATATATTCTTGAAGCTTCTCACATTTAAACGATCACTCCATTCCCGGAATGACGACAAGATTGGTTTGGCCAAGATATACGGTAGTGAGAGGACAATATACTTACTACTATCTCATCCCCTATTTTCTTCGGCAATATCACGCCTCTTTCGCCGTACAAAGAACTCCAATTCGACAAAAAAAAAACAAGAACAACGCATACACACCATTGCAGTCCGACACCAGAAAGAAACAACACTACTGTAAGGCCAGTTATATCTTCTTTTGCACTCCCAATTTTGCAACGCCTGAAAAAACACTATCTTCCATTAACCCAAAATTTCTGAATACAACGATAAATCTACAAATTGAGAGCTTCAAAATCAACTCAACGGTCAAAATTTCCCACTCTTTGATCAGTACGTTGCTAGAGATTTCCAGCGCATCTGGTCTAGATGGTGGTGGTATTTGATTAACTGGTAATTCCCACATTCGTCTCCCAGCTGCATATCTATTTTTAGGACGCCAGGCTCTTTGCACTTTGATCCTATCAATTATCCTAGTGGTGGTAAAACCCTAACTGGGTATAATCAAAGCACCAGAGGGTCTATATACTAGTCCAGCGATTCTCCCTGTCAGTCAGGACATAATAAGAGCCGAATTTAGACCAGATATTTAACTGATATCCTATGCCTACGTTAAAAAACCATCTGGCCTACTTATGATATTACGCCAAGAGCGTTATAAGCGTTAGGAATGTTAGGAAAGTTAGAGTTAAGCAGGCATTTCAAGCCTATGTTACGTTTATAGAATAGTTATATAATTAGGTCACCAGAGTAGTTAGGTGGCATTAGCAGATTTGAAAGTCACAGTGGGTGGACTCATAAGTACTTAGCGAAGCGTCAAGTAAGCCATTCTCCAGCCTCGTCCACCACCACCACAATTTCCCTCCTCTACATACGAGACGCCGGCCGTGGACAATGTAAGATGAGATTGTTGCACTCTGAAGGTACGGAAAGGCCATATCTGTACTCCAAAAATGTTCCCAGTGGTTGTACGCGGCAGCTTGTGCAAATCATCCTTCCGCTCCTGATGCACCTCGTCGCTTTTTCCTAGCGAAATTCCGGCCTTAGCCTTGCAACTACACTTCGATTCCTTGAGCAACCCACCTGCTGCTATACACCATGTTTTCTTCAGTCTCGAGGTAATGCGAAGCCTGCATCGCGACATCAAAACGCATCGTTTTATCTCTCTCAAAGCCAGAGCAATCTACTGCCAAAGTCAGTCACGTTCAAGTCAATGCGGAGCTTTAGAAACTAAGTTTGTGGATTGTGAACATCGGAGCTCTTCAACCTCCCAACTCTTCTATGTCCTTGAAAACACGACTACGCGAAGCCAATGGTGTGCAGTCACAAGCTTGTGAACTACTCAACGATCTGAATGAAGTTGCCGATGACTATGAGTTGGCGTACATGCAAATTTAGAACAAATGACAGATTACTAATCCGCATGGAGTTAGTTCTAGAGATTGTATCTGCTCGACGAGAAGGTCAAGCAGACGTCATCTCTCTCCATATTAGCGAAGGAAATGGTGATAAATGCGATACGGTAGTGGTGAACGATCACTATCGATTAAATGATCAATTCGACACCGCTCCTCTTGGAGAAAAGTCTCCAAAGTTGATTAAGGAGTCCGCGTGGCTCCAACAACGACTCGGGCGTGCAATCACCCAACAACACTACTTGAGCTATATCCAAAAACATCGCGATAAGCTTGCAGGGATTATGATCCCCGTTTCAATTCAGGATTCGATTGCTGGAGTCTTTTAGTCTCTGTGGATATGCGCCCCTAGATACTAAACTCTTCCCAGATTCCGCTAGCCATCCTTCAATGTCCTTCACGAGAGCATACACTTTGGGTCTAGGCCATGTCACGCCTCAAATGCTGATAGCAGAGGGTAACTCTACTCTGGCCCGCTCACTCGATGTTGATCTCGATTCTGCCAAGATTTCAAAGCTTTATGAGTTGAGAAAAGGAAACCGCAAAGAGATCGAATGTCCCTCCTGTTTTAGGATCAAAATGTTCAGGAACGAACGCGTATGGAGGCAACATGTCCTTTCAGATCTTCGCTCCTACGTTTGCACTTTCCCTGAGTGTGATGCGCTGTATTTTGAAGATATCAATACCTGGTTTCAGCACGAGTTGTAGACTCATCGCGTGAGCTACTTATGTAAAGGGAAGAACTTCTTCTCGAAAGAGAGATATCTGAGCCATGTAAGGCAACAACACACTGGCTTCTAGGAGGATGGCAAAAATAAGTCGCTTCTCGAAATCGCTCGCAAGCCTCTTGAACAGATCTTTGCCCAAGATTGTCCTTGAAGCAGTGATTGGGTTGATCGATTGCATGAAAGGGCCACCTCGCAAGGTCTATTAGCACACACTTCTTCCAGCGTTGTTACAGTCTTGCATATGGACTTCAAACGACATCTGGTCTCTCACCTTGAACAGCGTGCTCTCTTTGCTGTCCCGGATCGTGCGTCGTCGGGCGATGCCGCAAATAGTTCATTAACGGGCTCGACACCCATGACACTTACTTTTGAGAGCCTGATGAAACCTTTTAAATTTGACATTGATGATAAAAGCTATTTTGACATAGATAAGCAGTCATCATATCCTCCAACTCACGCTCCGCAATCCAACAGCGAAGTCACAATATCAAATAATGAAGCTCCTATGCACAACCCACGTGCTCATGGATCTACGATGACGAGTAAAATCCTTCTGACTGATACCGAAAATGTTATGGTCAAAGAACCGACATGCCTTTGGACTTTCTTCATGCACAACCCCAGATGCCGTCCTCAATGAACAATCGTACCTCAATCCTGTCGCGCCGCCCAAATATTTCCTCTGCCATCGACAACGCGTCTCCGGAGCCCTTTGATATTGACATGAAGCGCACTGCTACTCAGACCATCAACAACCTTGCACACGATGCAACCATCGTAGTGATCCCAAAGGCTCAAAATCTGGAGAATATTGATGACTCAGCCATTGCGCACGGAGATGAGATAGTGGAAGAATTAGCCGTGGTGTAGAGGAGATTTTGTTTTCTTGTAGTCGCTGCGACAAGAAATTCCAATAATTTCATTTTTACAATGTCCGTCAATATCAGATTTTCTTTACCCTCCGCATCTATTGATATTTTGCAGCAACATATGGTCGCAGAACATAGACAACCTTGCTATTTGGAGGAATTATGGCTCTTGATTTCTGACGACACCAACTTTTAAACAATCGCCATCAATAGATCTTGCCATCATCCACAGGAAGCAAAATGCCTTCAATTGATGTTACTCCGCTTACAGGAGGTACTATCGAGGTAGGGACAGAAATTGAAGAGCACGATATAGACAAGACGACAATTTCAGACACGCTGTTGCCATTGGCGGCGAAGGGTAACGGAGGAGAAAGTTAACGTGATCGCTTATCCGACCTCTGCGAAGCTTTGCTTTCCCATCCGTGGTATCCTGTAACTCGGACTTTTGACTCCTACATCACGCCGAATGCTTTGTTACCGTTCTTGGCTCGTACACGAGTCATATTACACCCCCAGTATCTCTGCCTTTGACTGAAGAAGCGTAGCAACATGTTTGGGCGAAGTTTCTGCAGTGCTAGGACAAGGAGTGTTTCCAAAGAAATCGTCGTACTTTGAGGCAACGAGCAACGGTACTATGATTCTTGGAAGGGAGCTCAGAGGTGTTGGGATGTGGTTCATGAGTCCTCAGTTGGAAATTTCAAGAAGCCAGTCAATACAGATGTTGGATACAGAGGATCTTACAGCGGGATGAAGACATGATGTTGAGAAGCCATCGTACTGGACGTGAATTCTTCGCGCTTGCTATTTCCTTCTGGCCACCATTGGAGGGGATGCGGCATAGCAGACAAAGATATGTGTGCGAGCACAACTTTGCAGTAGCGCTTGCGAGGAGATACAGTTGGTAGATGGTAAGCGCCAGGATCAATCCATTTCATTTTTGAAGTTTTTGTTTCCTAGGACATCATGGGATATATAAAGTGGGCCGAGTGTTCCGCTAAATTATCTCCCAGATGACTTCGTGTGATCGCTCCATTAGTTGTTATGGACTTACCAAGGTCCGTGTATGTAATGCATGGAGGAGGAATTTTAGCCCTTCCAATCATTTGTGGAGGATTGGATGTATAGATTAGTCTTGCTGATGGCTAGATGTGACATATATGGAGACGATTAGAATGAATTTGCTATATGATAAGAATGATTTGAGGATGATGGGTATACACAGAAGCAAGAAGTCGATCGACCATCCAATCTCGCCCAAAACTCCCTAACTTCCTAATATCCAAGTTTGCAGCTCGATTCTTTTGTTTAGTAACAGCACGATAACGAAAGGACAAGACAGATATTCATTTACCCCATGCCCCACACTAGTGGTGGAAAGAAGGCTGCTGCTGACTTGGCGGGTACTGCTGCTGGTAATGCATCTGATCGATCTTCTGAGGCTGCTCGTTGGGCTTGCGTTGACTTTCTCGCCATGCAGACTCCTTGTCCTGTTGCGTGAGATCACAAGGCTGGCAGCAGCAAGCACAAAGGCAGTCCTTGCATCCGTTGCCCTGCAAATGGTACTTGGCACGGATGTCGCCGCGAGAGATCATGGGAAGAATGAAGGAGAGGCCTAGGCAGGAAAGGCCGGTGAAGGCTGCGCACTAATATAAGTGTTAGTGTTGGGATCTAGATAGGTGGGTTCTAAGCCGCAATTGACGCCTGGAGAGCGCGTGGGTAATGGGGAGCGCTTACAGAAAGATTGCAGCATGAGTAACCTTGCATGTTGCCATCATTTTTGACGCGGTGGTGGGTTCGGCCGTAGGTGATGCACGGGCAGCACCAGGAGAGCATGCAGGTTCCGAAGGGCGAACAACATGAGCTACCCGAGTGGTGCCATTCTTGTTCTTGGATGTGGGACATTGTGAATGTGGTGATTTGAAAGAAGCTGGAAACCAGGCGATGGATGAATGGACGCGCGATGAAAGAACCGAAGACAAGGAGACGAGTGGTGTTGTTTGCGGAAAGGAAAACCTCACTTGGGATTGACAAGAAGGATAACAGAAACAGACAAAATGAAGCCCCCCATCCAACACTTAAGTATCTACGGTCTCAGCCCAGGAAATGAAAGTGCGTTCCGCTGTGCTGCTGTGCAGACCGTGGCTTGCAGGCAGCTGAGGCTGAGACCTCTTGTCAGGTCTCATAAGGCGGGATCTTACTGACCATGCCCTAAAGACGGACTAGACTGTGCATACTCGCTAGGGCGGAGCATTTGATGAAACGTTAAAACTCAATACGAGGATGCGAAATCCGAGTGATGGGTGTTGCGTTCGGGGGCCGTTTGTCGAAAACATGGGTGGGCCCTGCAGGGAGATGATGGAGGCACGGCAAAGGGTCGAGTGCATCTTCTTCTGTGTGATTGTGTTATTGCGCCGTGGGGGTGGAATGCTCCCATGCCGTTGCTATGGAGTATAGAGAAAGGGGACGAAAGCCTGTGTTGAATTTTACGGACTTGAACCAGATGTGCACTAGACAATGCAATGCCGCCATGATAGAGACAACCTGGCCGAGAGGAGAGGCACAGGCACAGTGGAGTAGACAGCTTGAGCGGTTCCAAGAATAGAACGGGTGCTAATCCCGTTTGAGACGCGCGTGTCAGGAGTCCGCTGCGAACTCCGAGTTGCTCCATGGCGGCTCCTCTCCTCTCTACACTTCGTCACCGTCGCTCGTTGCCTATTCTTTCTTTGTACATCTAGTATTCAAACATGCGTTCCTTTGTTGCTCTCACTCTCCCTGTCGCAATTGCGGCGGGCAGGACCGTTTTCCATGCACGCGTAGGAGCTGTGCCAGACCAGAAATGGAGCTATCTACCCGACAAGACGGCTGACTGGTACTCAACACATGGAAAAAATGTTCCTGAGCTTGCGCCCGCTATAACGACGGTTGAGGAAGGCCAGAGCTATGTTGTGAAGCTTGACTGTCTTGGATGTCCCTTCCGAGTGAGAAGCCTTGGGGAGGTGTATGAGACCTGGCAGGAGCCGGCTCAGGACAACTCTCTGGTATGTGTACTGTATTTCTGCAATCGGTACAGCTGGCTGATAAGGTATAGTTGCTCAACTTCACCGTCGATGGCCACGAGTCTGCTCTACTTCTCAACGGGCAGGCGATCTCACCTGCGGTCCGCCTCCCTCTAGATATATCCGCCTTCCAAACCTCGGCCAATCTCACTAAAGAGACAATGGGCAAGATGGCTAGCCAGAAGATGCTT
Source organism: Herpotrichia juniperi (assembly GCA_014905255.1). Classification (NCBI taxonomy): domain Eukaryota; kingdom Fungi; phylum Ascomycota; class Dothideomycetes; order Pleosporales; family Melanommataceae; genus Herpotrichia; species Herpotrichia juniperi. The sequence continues at coordinate 133,667 of BLYF01000010.1, read as the reverse complement.
GACTCATCGTGGAGAGTCGGCACAAAGTATGGAACCTTCGAGCTCCAGTACGAGCACACGCTCCTCGCCACCGAGCAGCCCAGCGAGGAATGGGTCCAGTTCGATGTCATCGGCGCTCACAGGCGCGGTATTAACCCTGGATCTGGTGTTCTGGACAAGGACGGCCAGAAGATGGTCCAGGTACTGTTGCGCCAGGATATGAGCGATAACGCGCCAACGCTATCCATCAAAGACATCCAAGTCGTGGAACGCAAAAACCGCGTACAGCCTCTGAAGATGAAGTGTGGGAAACTTGCTATCATCAGCACCGTGTACGACCCACGTGAGTGGGATTACTATGGCCAGTTTGGAACCTTCTCGAGGTCGTGGAGTGTTTTTGTCTCAAAAACTCTTGGTTTCTTCTGGCGAAGTATCCCTCTACTCATAATCTTCTCTGTTGTCTTCAGTGGCTTCAGCATCGTTCGCCGGGTTAAGAAGCGCAACGAGGAACGTAAGCTGGAGGCGGTTAAGGATGATGCTGAGGCTGGTGCTGCGCTTCTGGCGCCAGAGTACGACAATGCTCCTCCGGAGTACGTGGATGCCTCTGAGACTAGCGAGGAGAAGGACGAAGAGAAAGAATAGACCGCTTGCTTAGTTAATGTTCCTGGTTGAGGAAACATGGGCCAAATGTAGCCAAGCTGTTGCGCCCTTGCAGTTTTTTTCACATTGCATGCTCCGCCCTTTTCGTATTTTCAATATCTGTCGATGCAAACCTCTACCTACGTGCCGCATCTGCAACGGCCAAGTTACATCGTTGTGCCAGTGACTCACAGTCTAATTCTTGTGTCTCCCACCATGTAGATATTGCTGCATACGTTGGTGCGCATTAAGTTGTTTTTATCTTTATCTACCTTACATTTCACTCTTTCAATCTTTCAATCTTTCAAAACCCATTTTCAAACACTCAAGTCCTTTTCTCCATTTCTCAGCCCAGTCTCGCAAAGACATAACGTGAGGTGCAAGTTCTTCATCGAATGAAAAGGGCAGTCACAGCCGAGGACCAATTCGCCTTAGGCAGCAACCTGCACATCACCCTTCACTTTCCAACCTCGTAAAAGTTCCACTGAAATCTCGATCTCCTCGACCTACACTCACACCAAAAATCAATATCTGCTTTGCCCTCCAAGAACCCCCAATTTTATTAAGTTAAAAGCTGTGGTTAGAAATGCCTAGCGAGGAAGCAGCAGCCATTAGCGCAGCCTCTCAAGAGAGTATCCACACCTCCGGTCTGAACAGCAGAATTGGACCGCTAAAGACGAAACGCCTCCTGCTCCGTGAATTCGACATACCCGACATCCCCGCCTTCTACGCCCTGGAGTCCCAAGAAGATGTTGTTCGGTATCAAGACTACTCCACACGAACTTTTCTGGAGGCAGAGGCGCTGGTTGGGCAGACGATGAGGCAATCCTTTGAAGTCCCAAGACTGGTCTACGAACTAGCCGTTGAACATGAAGGCGAGTTCATTGGAAGGGTTGGCGCATTCTTTGATTATGAGGCGAGTGTAAAGTACTCGGCTACAGTTTCCCCGTCAGAGGAAGGGGATGGGAAATATGGGGTAGCTAAACAGAACGCAGCTTGGAAAGGGGAGAACATGACAAATGTCCGTTTATGGTTCTCCTTTCTCCCTTCCTCGCAAGGGAATGGTTTCGCTACCGAGGCTATGCAAGCCTTTATTCCGTTGTTGGGGGCCCCGAGGATGTTGGAGATTGAGTGTGATCCGAGAAATACTGGGAGTTGGAAGATGGCTGAACGGCTGGGGTTTAAGATGGTTAGCCTGACTGAGAGAGCGTATGAGAGCAAGGGGGAGTGGGTTGATAGTTTGGTGTATCGCAAGAGTGTTTGATTGAGGAGCTCGAGGGATCAAAGATTACGTAGAGCGTTTGCTCAACAAAGATGCTGTTCAAATTGCATTCGCTAACAGTGTCTTCTGATGAAGCTTCTGCGATGATGGTTGCTAGTTTTACTAACTGGGCAGGCTCTGCTGTTGTTAGATGTCGGGAGATAGCAGGGCAACCGAAATATGTTGTGTGTTAGTGCTAGGTTCAGGGTAGATCTTATGAACCAAGCTAGCTTGTGCAAATATGGGGTAGTGGTGGATATCGAATCAGACACAAGTGGCTATATTTGAATTCAGAGTGGGAAAAGAGGTAGGAGTGATTAAGGAGACGTGCAAATGTGTGTATTAACGTGAATGTCTCGTACAAAGTGGTTAAATAAGGTGAATTCTATTTAATAATGGTAAGTGTTGCAAGTAAGCCGTCAGTTTCAGTCGGGTTCTCATATTAGAAAGCTACACATTTCACTTAAAGATCCAATTCGCACGTACTCAATCTTGTGAAAATTAATTAATTAATACAACCGAAGCCGCTTCCAAATCACAGTCTCTTATTCGAAAGCCTAGAACACTCGTTGGAATTGGACGAATGCATTGTTGATCGGAGATATCCAAACGAACCTTAATAATAGCACATGGAGGATAAGATGCGCCCACATTACAACTGCTAGAACTGCGCTAGGAGATCTGCATGGCAAATGCAACAGAGGAAACGCAAAAACATTAACATACAGTTAAGCCTCACGCCTATAAAGCAATTGCACGATGGCTTACATTCCGTTAAGTTTGTTCTTTGCTGTGGCTACCTACATCGTGTATAGACTTGACTAAAATTCTAATCGTAGTTCTAAAGCTTGTTAGAAGCTGTTGTTAGAACTGTAGTTTAGATAAGCTATTAACTATACTTAAGATAAAAATTCTACGTAGGTAACTATACATACAGTTACCTAGAATATTTATCTCTATAAATTCTAATAGCTGTGTAATGCACTTCTTCTTCTATTAACTTTTATTACTATAGTTATTAACTTTATCTACGTAAGCCCTACAAGATTTGCACCTAGCACACAAGTGCCTTTTAAATATAATAATAAGCTTATAATAGACCTCTGCAATATTATTGTATTCTACAAGTATATTAAGAATAATAATTTATACTTCTAGAATATTTTAAATACAATTTATATCTAATTAAATAAATAAAGTATATTTTTCTTTTAACGTCAACGTTAATAAACGCTCTGCACGCCTTTATAGAGTACTTACAACTTTTAGCTTAGCATTTATATCTTATAACTCTTGCAAATAATATTTATTACTCTTACCTAAAGGGCTTTAATACTTTGCTATCTAAACTCCATATCTACAAGAAAAATATTTAAGAAGTAGAATAAGTTATTAGTTTATAGCTTTTCTAAATAGAGGAGAAAACTATTAAGTAGCTTTTAAAGCTTTTAAAGAGTAATTAATTATATACGTAATTTAGTTTAGAACTATAGCAGTAACAATAAAAGAGGAACATAAAGTACAACGCGACACATAAAGTGGGGCGAGGCTACTAAAATTCTAACCCAAAGATGTGAAATATTACTGTCGGTACGCATTAATGAGGCCTTGTGAGAGAATTGGAAGAGTAACCACGGACGGAGCAGACCCTTTCCAAGTGCTACAGTTTGCTTCAATCCCTTATCATGGTGAAACCTGAAAAGACCTGCTCATGTTTACGGGTCAGATGTTGGACTCTAGTGCAAGACCTGAGTGCAGCTAGTGTAATGGATTATCTCACTCACAACCCCGAAACTCTAGCTGGTCGTGTCTTCTTGAAGCTTGGAGGATGCAAGCCATGTAATACAAGCATCGTCGAACGCTCTATCATGTGTCGCTAGTTATAGGCTCGAGCATTATCGCTTCCTAAGTTCCACTTCTATAATCTCACTCTTTTCAGACGGCTCTGTTGGCTCGTTGTCCTGCCATTGCGGCTCTTCGGTGTTAATCGTGGGATTTAGAAGCAACAGAAACTCCCCGAAACTCGCCATCCTAAGTATATCCTGGATATAGTGAAGACGCCACACCGTGAAACGAGCAAGGCAGAGAAGGTTTTCACAGTAGGTCTCAACATTTGCTGCACACAGCACTGCGGTACGGTTATCCCCCGATAAAAACTAGTTCTGTCGGCTTTTACGGGGGTCTTTCCCCCAATCAAGGAGCTAGTTCTACTACTTTGTTAGTAAATATTAATTACGAAATCCAAACTAGGGGGATAGGTTCGTACTAGAGGGGGGCAAATACTCTCTATATAGAGATAAATGCTCTAAATTGGGAAAGTGTTGTACTATAGTGTATTTAGGTTTACCTTCGTCTTTCTCTTTAGCTTAAACCTCTCTAGGCGCTATTTATTATCGAGTGCATAGGTATTAATGATAGATTACAACAAGCCTTTAAACTATGAAAATTAAAAATGTTGTCATATGCGCGGTAATTATTTAAGTTATAACGAAATTACAACAACTTAAGCATAAATTCAAAGGGCGAATCCTTGCTAGAACCTATTTGCTGCAAATATGTAGCGTTCACATTAGATACTCGCCTTAGCTTTTAGCGAAAGGACAGCACAAAATGGGGGCTATTGTTTATAAATATCTTTTACTATGTACCCCTAGACCTGCAGATCCGGTTCCAGTATTGCTATATGTCCTATCCAGACTTCGTCCCAGAACTACCTAAAGCTTTAGGCAGAATGCTCCATCGGCAGCATTCGTTACCCCGTCATTGCACTCATTATACTCATAGTACCCTACTTCATAGTCATCTCTAAATATATCCCACTCAATATTCCTGACTCTCAGCTCATCCCGCTCTTCACGCGTATTGTCAAACATCCCTATGTAATTCTCGGTTCCTGAATCCCATAAGCCTATCTTCTTTGTAGATGATTGAGGATCATACTCCAGAGAACACGCTTTGGTCACGAGGCTTGGAATGATATAGTGTGTATAAGTTAAACTAAACTGGATTCCATTCTCATTTATTTTCAATCTGCAAAAGTTAGAGTTATTATCCGTTCTGTTCAATAGAAAAAAAGTCCACCTATAAGCAAATTTGAGAATTTCGGTCATTATTACCTCAATCTCCCCTCCTGAAAAGCCCAGGGATCCTTTATTAAAATTTTGTACACGTCCCCAACAGTCAAACTGGTCTTCTTATTGAGGCAGCAACGCAGAGTTCTAAAAATGCGTGATGGCCACTCAACGTACTGCGTCCATTTAATTTGCTCGTCGTCTTCTACAGACTCCACAATCTTTTCACACCACTCAATCACAGCCTTTATGGGATTTCGCATCCCTACGTCCGGTACCCACAACGGCAAAACGATGAGCATGACCACGAAGTAATGTGCGATTACTACGGATCCTAGCCTGTTGGTTGGGGATAGGAGGTGGAGGACATCGTCTTGTGGCCAGGTGGAAAGAGTGATGCGCATAGAGGTGAGGGCGTTAAAAGAGCGGCAAGGTTCTACTTTGTGACTTGTGGGGATATCGAAGATGTCTTTTGTGTTGCTAGATAACATATAGTCGTAGGGTGTAGCTAGTTTGCCTGGAGAAGGAAGGTGGATAACTAATGATGGAGCTGAAGATGGAGTATTCTCACTCAAGCTGATTGTTTCTTCCGATCTTCTATCTACAAGACCCGGAGTTGTAGATATTTGTAGAGATGAGCGGTGGCTGGAGAGCAGAAGGGGACGGACTGATTCGACTAACTGTGCGAAGAAAGCTTTCTCAATTTCTTGTCCTCCACGCACGAGATGAGCGAACCCTGCTAGAGAGCGTATCGTATTGCGAGCAAGATCCTGATCTAGAGCGGGAAAGTTTTTAAGTCTCAGTTCAGTCCCCCCTAGACAGTGCAGCCTTGAATCAAGTGAAAATATGCCTTCCATATGACTGCTTTGAATCATCTGTGAGATCAAGGCGCATCCACGGAGGGAAATAATATGGTCGATAAAGCCATCGGGCAGGTATAAAGACTGGAAGGCTAGAATGTACGAGCTTGCGAGCATGACGTGCGCTTCTTCTGGATTCGGCGGCCATCTAGTAAACGCCTCCTCTAGGCCTACGATTGCCTTCTGGCGGCGTAATAGGGCCATGTTGCCATGTGGGTCATCGACAAACGCCGAGAGATGTGAACCCGCAAGTGCGAGAACAGAATGCATCAGGTAGTTGTACTAGAAGTTGTCAGACATATCAAGAGAAATTGAACAAAACATTCGTACCTGGTGACTAAACGCAGGAACATCTCTCACCCAAACACTATGATGCTCTTGGGCGGTATAGGGATGTGCAACTACTAGGAAGTGGTGAAAAAGCCGCAAATCGTTTGCACTGTACGTTGGTGGAGTGTCGATCAGGCGAACAAACTGGCGCGGGCTATTATAGTCTTCGTAAACAACACGAACGTGCTGTGTATGTCTGAAGATGGTTGGATAGATGCAGGAGCATCTACGCTTGATGCAGTTAGCACACGAAGGCAATTGTTCTTGGCACTATAACTCAGTTAGCGATTTGTTAAAGTTGGTCAGGATGTTTCTAATACCTTGATCTTCCGCTGTTTGCAGCGGACGCAACCTAAACGTGACTTTTTGTGTCCCCTTCGCTTGCGTGTGATTGAACTGTGGGTAGTGGGATCTTCAGGTGCTGGAAGAGATCTGTAAAGTCGTTAATATCTACTGAGGTAGTAAAGGGGATCTCACACAATCGTGATTGGGCTTCCCTGTTCATCTCTAAATCGCCACATATTGGGTTAAATTCAATGGCATCTTGAAGTTTTGGCTTCCTCGAACTGTCTGATTGGTGTCCAGATGTCTCCCAGATATCTGCTTTAAAAATGTCTCCCATTGACGGCATAGGCATCCAACCTTCGAAAGGGTCGTCTACATCAGTGTTGGGCTCAGATTCTGGCAATTTTGATGTCATGTTGAAAAATATAGAGGCCGTATGGAAGTAGTGAATTGATATTTAATAGAACGAGTGCATGGGGGCCCGGAGCTTGGAGCCTGGAGCTTGGAGCCTGATAACCTTGTTCAGCCACATAAGCCAGCTGTCGCGAGCTAGGTCTAAGCCTCTGTATGTACGAGATATACGATGACGCAGGCGTGCTTGGCGATTAGTCCAGGCAATAAGAGAGTAAAAGTGCAGCTTTACTAAATTTTCGGAACGTTACGGACCTTCGCCACAATTTCACATGTTCAGAGACGTGACTATAGCAGGACGAACTTTGTAATTCTTGATCGCCAGTCAAATGCCGTGAAACCCGTTGGCAATGGAGTCTGACTTCAGCACAGTTCCAAGCAGGCTAACTAAACGGGATAGAGAAAAGTATTGAGAATTGAAGAAAAAACGAACACGACATTTAAACATAAAAATTCATAAGAACAGATAGGAACAACTCCGGCGGACGGTTGTGGCACCGAAGCCGTAACTACTTTGAATCTGCATCATCTGTCACACTGAGCAAAGACGGGCTAGTTTTCTCGTGGTTCTATACCTCACCTTGAATGCATAAGCCAAATTCAGTACACTCATGTCTTCATCGAAGCTAGCACTACAGTGCAGACACTCTCTGCAGAGCTGAGTTAAGCTTTATCGGCATATCCTCGGTGTCGGCAACATCAATATGATCATCAGCGCACTATATGATACCAGAAGGGGCTTAGACTAAACTATGATATATTAAGCAGAAGTAGACTATAGGTTATTATGATGGTGGCTTTATGAAAGACTAGCAGCGTGTGATTAGCACATGCTGTGGGCTTGCCATGCACTAGTGACCCAGCATGGAATGTGAGCTGAGCTGTGAGCATGAGTCAGATCATGAATATTCCAGCCCACAAGACACTCACTGAATCAGATGACATGAAACCTGTGTCTGAGTAGTGGAAGCAGCTATCTTTGGAAAGTTAAATTCTCACTAAATGTTTGTGTTGGAGAGCCGTGCTGCCAAGGAAGTGTTCTGACGAACAAATCCGCTTTTTAGACTTGGGTTGCGAGCTTAGGTTTATCTTACGTATAAGTTTAGCTAGCTATTTAAAAGGGTAGCAGGCAAAGTAGATAAGTATCTAAAGTATCTAATAATAATGTTACTTTAGAAATACTAACTATAAGGCCTCTATTAACGTCCTGCTTCTAAAGTCTTACTTAATTAGAGGAAGTTAAAGAAGCACGTAATAGTTAGCTTTGTTAGAATACAGGTATACTTGCTATATTTACTAGATATTACAATCTATACTAGGCTATAGCAACTACTTTATACTACCTAACTACATGTAGACTAATAGGACACACTAACTG
>BLYF01000010.1:15814-31827 GCA_014905255.1 Herpotrichia juniperi | reverse complement strand
AATATTGTTAACTAGATAGTTATACTAAATATTAATTCTTGCAGCCTAGCTTTCTAGAAGATAAATATAATACTCTAGTTCTATTATCTACGCAAAGATTTCTATAAACTTCTACGTTATATAAGTAACCCCTTTATAGTTCTACTCTAGTAGAACAAAAATATCTTCTAGCTTCTTTAACTCTAAACGTTTACACAAGGCAAGATAATTATTAAGCTAGAATAAAGTGTATTCTTGTTTGTATAAAAAGTTCTATGCTATATCTAGTACACAAGAGATATCCTGCATTTATATGCTTTTAGCGCCTTAATTTTTAAAGTTGCCTATATTATTAGCTTTAGATAGAGTAATAGAGTTCTGTAAATCTATTAGTAAGTAGAGATTATAAACAATAGCATAAGTTAAAAAGCCCTTAATCTTAAGTTAAAAGTATTTAATTAGATACTATTTTATTCTCTTCTTAAGTTTATACTATTTAAAAACCTCTATATTTATTCTATTGTAGTTTACAAATAGCTGTAAGACTAGATTAGGCACTTTTAAAGTATTTATATACGCGGTATAGTAGGTTTAATAATTTATTAAGAAACAATTGCTTAGTTATAGACTAGGGGAGAAAATTAAGACGTAGTTAATTTTTAGAGAGTTAAGTTCTAAGTTATAGTAGTATTTAAAGTAAATAAATAATTAGTATTCTAGTAAAGGCACTATAATAGTAGTTTAAAACTTAGCTTTCTAAAAACTACTTCTAGAATATAATATTTTATAACTTATTGCAATAAGTACTAAACAATTCTAAGTTTCTAATTTCCTTAAAAGGTAGAAAGACTGCTAGCACTAATAATATTATAAAAGAACAGTTTAGGCAAACTACTAAGTTAAAAGATAATAAAGAAGAAATTATTCTATTAGTGTTTATAACGTAGCTAGCCTTTATATAACTAGCTTTGTAAACACACAACTAATTAGATATTGCGCACTTTATACAACTTAGATAAATAAAATTGCACTTAATTTTACGTTGTTTGCATTTGCTACAAGTAGACGTAGGCTTTTGTTTTTAAGCAGATAGTACTTTCTTTTTAGGCTTTAACTTTACAGTTTAGGCGCTAGAGAGGTCTATATAGCTAATAATTTCTAGATTGCTGTGTGCTAATGTTGTTAATACCCTAAATATAGCTATTAGAATAGAATTAGCAATTCTATCTCTATCTTGCAATTTACTGTTCTAGCTAGGTTAGCCTAGGTAGAACAGCGCTCTTAAAGGCATATATACTAAGATCTTAGTGCTTAAAATATAATTTACAAAGCTTTACTAATTAAACAAATAGCTTATATTTACTTTTCTTTAAGACTTGCAATAAAAACACGCTATATATATTAAAGACAGGTATATATACTAACAATTCTCTACAAGCTACTAAGACTTGTTCTAGCCTTATAAAAAGGCTTTTAGAGGCATATTACTATAGTAAGAATAGGTAAATACTAGCAGTTGTAATAATCCTCTATAAATTATTAAATAAGATTAAGTACCTACAGTATTTAAAAAGTAGAAAATAGATTTTTAAAAATCTATATTGTAAAAACAAATAATTATAGGCTATTACTAATAGCTGTAAACTGCACTAATATAGAATAATTTACACTATAGTGTTAGTATAACTAGCGTTTATTTAAGCTTTTTATAATAGCGCAAGGACTAAAGGTTCTTAGTTACGTATACATAAAATAGCTAATTAAAGTTGTAAATTATAAATTTAAGGGTTTTGCTTGTGCTACCTTTCTTATTAAAATTACGCAAAGTCTAAGTATTAGTAGCTATACTCTAAAGGGCAAGAAGAAAGGCAGATATATTAATTTAAAGCGTAGTTTTTTTCTTGCTATATTAGAGGTCGCGCACCTAGTTGCAAAAGCTTCTCTACTAAGGTATATTAATAACTAATACTTGCTTAATTAATTGCAGTCTAGCTAAAATACGTCTGCAAATTAACTTAGGCACCTACTTTAATAAGAGACTTAAATACTATTAAAGAATTAGTAACTGCAGCTAAGTGTAGAGAAGTATTACTATATTAGTCTTTAGTAAAAACGTTAGCACTATACGCAATTAAGAGAACTACTACTACAACCTTTCTACAACCTGCTGCAAAGTATAGTAGAGTAAAATAACAACTATCTACCTTAAATAGATCCTTGTTGTCTTTAATAAGTTTTTTAATTAAAGGTTGCATAAACTTAACTTTGCCCTGCCTAGATAGGCAATGTAGAAGTATAAGCTTGTAGCTATTTTTTTATATAGTATTAATATTACACCTTAATAGCAGCTGCTTAAAGGTACTTGCACAACTATGTATAGCTGCCTATTCTAATATACTACTATTTCTAGTTTTATTATACTAGAATAAAACTTTGCGTAGTCCTTTAGTAAGCAGTTTAGCGTTAGTAACCTTGTGCTAAGAAGCTTAATAGTACAAGTAGTTAATTAGACAGATATATAGCTAGCAAGATGTTATTAAAAGTAAGAAAACATTATATATAGGTAAGGTATTAGCTATCTCTAAAAGAAGCTTAATAGAAAGAGAGAGTAGAGATATTATAATAAAGCAAATTTCCCCCTAAAGAGTAGGTACTAGTTAAGATAAATGCTTAATTTTAGGTAGAAAACGTGCGCAATTTAAAATATTAAAAACAGCTTTCTAAATTTAAGAATTTTAAAGTTAACAAGAGGAAATTATATAAGATAACTGCTTAACTAAAAAATATAGCAATAGATTTATAAATTGTTAAATTTAATCTAGTAGTAAGTATAGAGAAAAGATGTCTTTTTCTCTCTACTTTATATCTAAAGAGTTTATATATATAGTTGCCTACGCAGAATATTTATCTTAAGCTTACCTAAACTATAGTTCTAAAAACTACAACCTAAAGAGATTTATTTAGAGGTTTCTGCAAGTATTTAAGTAAAGTCTGTTAGTTATAAGTAAAGGTTCTTATTCTTTTATATCTACTACAAAGCTTACTCCTCTATATAGGCTACTTATATTCTAGCAGATATTTATAACGCTACCTTTAGAATATAGAGTTTTGTGCTATCTATATAAGTAGCAAGCTAACTAAATTGCAGTTCCTTATTTATATTCTAAATATTATACCTAGTTAGTTACATTTTTTATATCTCTTTACTAAATAGTAGCACCTTTTTAGACGCATAGGCTTTCTTTTGTTATAAACAGACTTATTTTAACGTAGTGCAAGGTTTCTACTCTATAAAGAATTTATACTTGCTAAGTGCCTTAAGCTTTACGCAAGAAGTAAGAGTTAGCTAGAACATACTATCTTTTTTATAAAGAGTCTCTAAAAATATGCCTTTAAAATATAAAACAAGATAATAATACTTATAGTGTACTAGTAAGCTAATAGTAAAATCTTAGCAACTCTACAAATAATGTATATTAACTAAAGAGGATTGCTAAAAACTGCTTAAAGACTTTTTAGAGAAGGTGCAACGCTCTATAGAAAGACGTTACCTTTTTAAAAGATACCTAAAGCTTTTATAAAGTAAAGAGGGTAACTTCTCGCTTTTAAAGTAGCAACAAAGAAGAGTGTAGAAAGGATAAGAAGATATCTTCTAGAAAAAAAGCTACAACAAGAAATTTAGGCATACTTATATATTTATTGCGTTTCTTTTTAAACAGGGTTTAGATTTAGAAAACAATAGTATTAGAAATTTTGTTTTTAAATTTTATAAAATTGTTAGCCTATATTAGTAGATAAACTACTCTACAAATAAATGTTCTCTAAACCTAATAAATTTAGATTGTTTAGTACACTATGCTTTATAATATTTTTTAACATATTAAGCTGTTTAGAGGCACGCTTTTTAGAATACTTTTGCTATTTAACATTTCTAAATTTCTTGTAGCGTCTAGTAGCAAACTAGCGCTGTAGAAAAGAAAAGCATATATAAATATACTAGATAATATCTTTAAGAACAACACACATATAAAGTTAATAAGAAAGTTAAGAATAGAAGTTAAAGTCTTTAGCTTTAACTTAGAAATTATAGAATAACAGCTGCAAAACTTATAAAGATACCTGCAAAAGTTTAAATTGCACTTTACCTTTAATATCTTTATTATAGTTACAAGTTAACTATTAGATATAGATTTAACACCTACGTTACTTTATAATTTCTAGTATAAATTAGAGCAATATTTAGTACTAGAAGATATAAGTATAGACAAGCTAGCGTTGCACTTTACTACTAAGATAGTAAGCGCAATTTCTATCCTATTAAAATAGATCCTTTGCGCTCTATATCTTTCTAAGAGCCTACTAAGTCCTATTCTAGGCTAAATCCCTATATTTAATTCTTGCCTAGATGTTAATCTTAGAGCATATATATCTACGTTTAATAGATGCAACTTACAACTTCTATATATAGACTATACTCTAATAAGAAGAGTGTTTAAATTTAACAACAATAACAAGTTTTTATTAAATATATTATAGCTAGTAATAACTTGTATAGTTCTAAATCTACAAGAGAAGAAAAGTTAACGTCTGTTAAGTAGACTTACTATAAACTTAATAACTAATATATACGCCTATGCAGAACTTAATAGAGAGACAGGATATAAGAATTTGTTAGTTGTTAATAGTGTCTATTCTAGTAATACTACTATTATTCTAGAGTTAGGCTAAATAGACTTTGCATAGCAATTATATTAAGGTTTATAGCTAAAGCCTAAGTAGCAATGTTAATTTAAATGCAATTTAAAGTAGGCTAAGGCTAAGAGTTCTACGCACTTTAGCTAGAACTATAGTGTTAGCGTACGCCTTACTATATAGACAAAAGAAATATAAAGAAGTGCATAGACGCGCGCTATTAAAGACTTTATAATTAGCGTAGTCCCTTAATTATTTAGTGTCTTTAATTTAAGTTGCGCTCTCTAGACTTACAATATAGTAATTAACATTTTATACTAATATTAATAAGCAGCAATTACAGACTTGTTAGAAGAAGTTTATATATACATTAAGTCTAATCTACAAGTAAAATATAGTGTCCTTTAGAGTTAGTATATATAAACTAACTAATTATAGATAAACAAGTAGTATATTTTAGCTGCGCTAATAACTTAGGTAGAATTTCTAGCAGAACTTGTATTAAGACACTAGTATATTTTATAGTAAAAACAGCTTTAATAAACACCTACTCTAGAAGCTATCCTCTTAACGCTTACTTCTCTATTCTTACTTATATAGTTAAAAACTTGCTTCTTTAAATCCTCTCTTAGCTCTTCTATATCCCTTCTAAATCTCTTACTTGTCTGCTTTATATACTTTTTAAACTTCTTCTTTGCTTACTCTCTCTACTTCTTAATCTCCTTTCTTAATATATCTACCTCTACTACTATTTTTGCCTTTAGTTCCCTTTTTATATCTCTCTTCTAGCAGGCTAGAATAGCTTTAGAGTCTCTTTTTCTTGTAAGCTTTATACAATATATAACACGCTTTAAGGCTTAGTTAATAGATTTTAAAGGTTTATCTTAGGTTGCATCTATTTACTAAATAAATGTTAGCTGTATATCCTTGTCTTAAAGTAGTTATTAGTTGCATTAACTATAATACTATCTACGCTAATGTTCTCTATACTAATTAGTTGCTAAAGTTAGAGTAGCAAAAATTAAACAAAAAGGTAGAAAGTTAGATATAATTTAGGTTCTTTATTACTTTCTAATTATAGCAGAAATACAATATAAGAAAAAAAGGTAGAGCTTTTATATATATTAGTAGTAAATCTTTAAGCTAAAACGCCTACTAATAGACAGTGTTGCATAAATTTAAGCTATAGAGTTAGCGCTACTTTTATTCTAGAATTAAGCCTAAGTAAAGCACAAGAACAATAACGCTTTCTTATATAAAGCAATTAGGTGCAGTTACCTAAGTTTTAGGTATAAATATTAAAATAATAAAAATAAAGTTTCTCTTTACCTCTTTGCTTGTATTTTACAACCTTCTAAATGCGTTGCAACTAACTTACCTACAATACCTTAGCTATCCTTCTTCTAGGGCTATAGATCTAGATTCTTCTTAAATTAGAGAGGTAGCATATAGTTAGTAGTTACAAAGATAGACTAAAATAGCTTACTAGGCTTTTAGTAACGTAGAGAGCTAACTAGAGTGCTAGCAACCTATAAGTACGCCTTGTTAAGGCAGAATAACAGCTATACAGCCTCTTTTCTAGACAAATCTAGCTGTATATCTGCAAGTAGACTTGTTATAATTAATATACTCTATTTTTACCTTGCTACTATATAGCTTAACAACATTTACTCTACAAGAAATTATTAGATTAGAATACTTAACTCTAAGCATAATATTAGTTAGCCTGCAGCAAGGCGCTATTATTAACCTAACTTTAAGCAATAATATCTAATCTCTTTGCATAAATAAGCTTTATTGCTCTATTTTAGGTAATAGCTTAAAGTACACGTAAACGCAAGGGATATTAGTCTTATATCTATATTACGCTTATATTAGAAAACGTTATTAGATAAAGAAGCTTAGTAAATAGATTTCTAGAGCAGTTTAGGTATAAAGTAACTCTATCTAGGTAAGTTAGTATTTGCCTTCTACCTTAATCTAAAGGTAGCTCTCTCTAGTAAGGCGTTTTTAAAAAATTAAAAACTAAATCCTGTTAGCAACTATACAAATACGCTATAATACAATTCTATATCTTGTTTTTATTTTACACCTAGAGCGTAGCACGCTAAATCTAATACGTTTTCTTACTATCTAAAAACTTAATAATAAATAAGAGGAGAAGTACTTAAAGTTATCTTACTACTTTTATTAATTTTAAATATATATATTAACTTTGTTATTTATACTATAAGCTTTTCTAATTATTATAACTTATTCTACAAGAGACTAATATCTGCAGAACTATACCTTATACACGCCTTTTTCTAAGCTATAAATTATGTTAACAATTAACTCTTCTTTTAATTTTTTAGTTTACAAAGCACCTAAAGTTCTAAATAAGAAAGTTAGAGTAACAGTATTTCTTGTAAGTAGTATTAAAATAAGTAAAGCAACTAAGTAGCAAATTGCTTTTACGTTAGCCCTATTAGACCTCTTAGTTATAGTATTTAATCTACGCTGCAATAACTAGGATTTAATATAAAAGCAAGATATTTTATACCTAAAATTTAAAGAACAAGTTATATAGGAATACAATTACCTTAACAAGGTTAACGTAATTGCTATATACTTTAAACCTAGTACACTATCCTCTATTAGCCTTCTAGAGCTAGGCAAATATACTAAAAGTAGAAAAATAGTAGTGTGCTGTCTAGATAGATTTTAGAAGAGAGGCAATATTTAGATAGAATGCTATTAGAAGGGGGTTCTACTTATAGAAATAATAGAGGAGCTTAAAGATTATACTAGAGAGAGGTTAGAGAAAGCTATTAAAAATTTAGCTCTATTAGGTATATAATTAGTTAGTTTAAAAAAGTGCGTACCTAGTTAAATCCCCCTAAAAGCTTAAGATAAGGAATAGCTTTAAAAAAAGAGAAGTAAGAAAGCAACAATTATTAATATTACTATCTTAAAAAAATTATATTATAGTTCTAGCAAGTATATAATATAATAGCACAAGTCTTCTCTTATAAGAAAATATAAAGAATTGCTGTAGTTAGCACTAACAATCTCCCTTTTTTAATTTTCTACCTTGTTTGCCTTAATAAACTAAGTCTTTAGTTATTAAATAGCTGCAAGTTAATTTTACCTACAACTACTACTATAAGATATCTAAATTTTTTGCTTGTTAAGTATACAGTACCTAAGGTAATAGATGTTTAAAGACAATTTTTTGTTAGCTAAAGGTTGCTTAAAGGGCTTGTTAGTACACTATTTACAAGTAATAAGCAGAAGTCTTAAAAAATTAAGAAGAAGTATTATAAAGGCGCAAAGTGTTATAGAAGTAAAAGTTAGTAAAAGGTAGAAACTATAATTATTATTATACTAGTACTTAATATTGCATACTATCCTATTCTCTACTACTACTATCTATAGCAATAACCTAGTGTTCCTCTAAGTGCACAAAGACTTTAATAAAGCTTAATATAATATATTGTAGAAATCTAACGTTAATTATTTTTATAGCATGCTACCTAAAGAGGGTAATAAAGAGAGGGAAATAGCATGTAGTAGATAAAAAAAAAACATAAAAATAAAATTTTAGCTAGTAAAAATAGCTTAGCTACACTTTTATGCGTTTGCTGCTGCTAACAATATTGTTATTAAAGTAAAGGAGAAGAAGAAAGGTATAAATAGTAGCTTGTTATTACTCTATACATAGGTAACTAGAGTTTGTTAAATAGTATATATTACGTTTACTATATATATAGCTATTAGCAAGCTAGAGCTAGTACTATTTAAGTGCTAAAGTGCTATTTAAAGCTAAAAGCTAGAGCTAATTAGAATTACGTACTATAAGTTCTTTAGCTTTCTTGCATTAAACACAGAGAAGTATTAAATAGTATCTCTAGGTTTTAGCTAGGTAGCTTAGCGTACTAGTGCGCTTTAGGCGTAGAGTTAGGCAGAATTAACTTAAGTCTAAAAATTTGCTGCAAGAGCTTGCTGTTGTTTATTTGCGCTTTACTTGTAAAAATTGTTCTAGCAACTTCTTTACTAGCAGAGAGTATAGTTTGCTCTAAGAAGAGTTAGTATATAGTAAAATAAAGAAGGTAGGTCTTGCTAATTTTTCTAGACCTAGAGGCTATAAAGGCTTGTCTATAGAGGTGTAAGTATAAAAACAACTATTATAATATACAACAAAATAAACGTTTGCCTTATAATCTCGCTACAGCTTGCTATATTTGCTACTAAGAGTTTTAACTTACTTTTAGAATTTTTTATTTGCGCTTTACTTTGCCTTTAGGTCTAAAAGCATTAATTGCGGCTAAGTTAACATAGTAGTTATATTAAAAAGATGCTAGATAAGTGTGCTACCTTTTAAATTTAGGCTAAGCTAAGACTATATACTAAAGCAAGGTGCAAAAACGTAGATCTAGTTTTCTAAAGCCTATTTTTAGAAAGCTAATTACAGAGTCTAAAACAGATTCTTGTTTATAAGTTTTAGAACTAGTTTTTAATTTTAGCGTTTAAATAAGCTCTAAAGCTTAACCTAGCTCTCTTTTCTTTTTTACTAGCACAATAGCCTGCATTTTTTAGTAGTACAAATTGTGCAATTTTAGAAAAATTTAGCTAGAATAAGCAGCTATATATAGCAGCTAATTATTGCTATTAATTCTAATAGCTAATACTAGAAATGCAAGATCTAAGTCTTTAAACCTCTACTTTGTAAACTTAGTTGCAATCTACGCTGTAAGCAGGCTGTAGGGTCCCTAGCAACGTGCTAGCGCTTTTAGAAGTAACTATAATTTAAGCGTACAGCGTGCTACGCTAGCTTAGATTTTAATAGAATTAACAATTCCTAAGTTTAATATAGTACTAGCGCTGTAGTAAAGTGCTAAAAAATATAAAACGTTTTTAGAGAGCAAATAGACGTTAATTTTATAAAAACTATTTTTTAATTATGTAACTAGGACTTATAATTAGATTTAGATTTAAATAGTGTCTTTTTAGTCTTTGCAATATTTATTTAATAAATACAATATTAGATTAAGGAAAGAAAAATATAAATTAGTACACTATTTGTATAAGTAAGAACTAATTAGTATATCTTTTAGTAGAGCGCTCTATTATATAAGTTAGAAAGAGAGACGTGCTACTTTTATTCTTTAATTTAGCAAATATATAAATATACAAACACTTTTATTATCTAGTTCTAACAATATACGTTTCTTACTTATTATTGCTTCTATTGCTATAACTCTTCTTGCTGCTCTAGTACTAGTACTTTAGGTATAGCTTTATCTATATTTCTAGTACTTAAATAAGTACTAATAATAATACTAGGGCAAAGCACTTAAGAAATTCTACAACTCTCTTAAATTTAAGGAGCAGAAGGTAGATGTAAAAAGTAGTTGCAAGAACTAGATCTAGAAAGCTAACTTAAAGGCACGCAACCTCTACAACTATAACTACTGTAAAGCAGAGGCTAAACCTAAACTACTTGTTTATTTTATACACTGCTATAAAGCAGAGGCTAAAGCTAAACTATAGTATTGCTACAATACCTGCTATAAAGTAGAGGCTGCACCTAAACTACTTCTCTATTGTAGTAGAGGCAGGCGCAACGCTAGACCTAAACTATTTAATTGCTACAACTACTACTATAAAGCAGAGGCTAACATGCGTAATAACTCTTGCTATAAAGTAGAGGCTAATATCTAAATCTAGTTTCTACTCTATTAACAACTACAAGGCTAAAGCTAAGCTAATACTCTGTAGCAGCAAAGACAAGCGCAATGCTAATATCTAAGGCCTTAGCAGCACTACTCTTCTTAAGCTTTTATAAAGAATTCTTCTTTACTTAATCTCTCTTCTTCTACAGCGCAATACAAAAAACCCTACGTGCTAAAAGAAGATTAAGGTACTTAACTTATAACTTACTTATATACTATTGTTTCTTTAGAATCTCTAGCAGTATTATATATAGAAGGTAAATTAGCTATATTGCACCTCTAGTTTAAAAAATTACAAGTTTTGTTGTTTTAATACATGTTTATACTATATAATATAATAGTAGCTAAGTAAGACTTGCAAACTATACTAACATCTCTCTATAGGTAGCAAAACACCTACTATACTAAAAAATATAAGAGGTACTTTAACTTTAAGCAACTATAATTCTATACTTTGCCTACTTAACTTCCTTATTAGCAATTGCAAGTTCTACAATATTACGTGCGTTAGTGTGTTAAAAGATTGTTGTTGCTTTTAGTTTAGTAGATTAATCTTAGAGAGTACAGCGCGTTGTTGTTTTAGTTGTGCAAAGAATATATATATAGAGGGAGGTAGAGAAGTAAGGTGCGCAAGGCGCCTTTAAGGCTTCTATAGATACTTAGTAGAGATTTTAGAGTTAGGCAGTAGCTCTAAATTATTGCCTGCAGCGTAGGCGTTAGCTAGCTATGTAATTACGCAAGTTATAGGCGCAATAATAGAGAAAGAGCAGAGCAACAGGCATATATATATTAGAAGAAATATACAAATATAGATAGTAATAGAGAGTAGAGTTGTTATTATAGCCTATATCTATAGGTTATACTTAACCTTGCCTTTAAAAGTATAATAACAAACATTACTATAAGTATACACTACAACATGTCCCTACTACTGCTACTGCTACTACTACTACTGCTGCTGCTACTACTATTATATAAAACGCTAGAAAAGTAGACTACCTCTACCTAGCCTTTAGATTGCTATATAAAGAATCTTGCTACTAAAGTTCTTAACTACATCTGCAGTTATATAGATACAGATACTCTTTACACTTTATACTAAGTTAAGATACTGTCTAAAAGCGCTAAACCTCTGCTTTATTGTAGTATATAGGTTACTTTACTACTAAACGTACTTTTACTTCTTTGCACAGTATTTAGCTGTTCTAATATTATAGAATATATTAACTACCTAATACTAGACTTTGCCTATCTAGTATCTATCTAAGCTATTAACTATATCCTTAGAAATCTAAAACTTAGGTCTTTAAGCGCCTTAGTTTATAGAGGAGAAATAGCTAATTTTTTAGCTCTTATATAGTTAAACAAAATTAAAGATCTCTGCCTTAAAATCTCTACAAAATTAAGCCCTATAGCTGCTAGAATAATAGAGTTATTAGCGTCCTTACAAAGAGTATTCTTGCATGTCTTTAAAACTTATAATTCTAGATTTAGAACTTTGCATTTAGTCTCTTATTAAACAATTTTTAATGCCTTAAATACGCACTGTAGTAACATCTAGGATATTTACTACTACAATCTATAGGCTAGAAATAGGGAGCAAGCAGCTGCTATATATATACTTGCAAAATTTAAGCAACTAAGATATCTAATAACAGGCGCTAGGCTGTTTTTAGATCTAGTTGCAATATAGCGTATACTTCTAGCATCTCTATAATATCTTAAGTTGCTCTTAGATTATATATTATAGCTGTTTCTAGAACTAATAAGACTACTTTATATACTTGCAGCAGACTACAACCTATTACCTAATCTACGCATTCTACAGCTTAAAGCATTTATAGCACTATACTAAGACTAACCTTCTTAAAATACTAAGAAGAAAGATAAATTTGTTTGCTTATTTTAGCTTTATAGCGTTAAGTTAATTTACCTAGACCTATTTTAGTAAATTAACTTGCCTTACTCTTTTCCTGCTGCTAGAACTAGTAGCTAAGCTTCTAGACTCTTAGCACTATAGTTATATACAGATAATTACTGTCTACACAGATTATAAATAGATTATCTATTACTATAGAGAAAGTAGGTATTAAAAGGCTTGTATATAGCCTAACAACTATTATATAGTAGGAAAAAAATCTAAAACTAGTAGTAGAGTATATAAGATTTCTTGCTAATATATAAAAGAGATTTATACTAATATTATATTTTATATTCTAATATTTTTATGCCTTAATATAGTGTTACTATAATTTTGTTGCCTTATATTCTATTAACTACTACTACGTCTTTAATTTCTAAAATAAGCAAGTAAAAGACTAAAATAAACTATTTGCGCTAAGTAGTTAATACCTTAAACGTCTTTAGAAACTACTAACTAAACAGAACTACTAGTATAATATATTCTAAAGGAAATTTAAAATAAATATACTAATATATATTGTACTTTAAGTTTGCTAAAAACACTTCTAAATATTTGCTAAATTTTTAAAGGTAGTACTTTAACTTCTTTCTGCAATCTATTATAAAGATATAGAACATAGACTTATAAATCTACTATTATATCTAGAGCATTTAGTACCTTGTACTAGAAACTTTTTTTCTCTCTTTTAGCTAGATTAGTTAGTGCCCTAAATAATATTAAGAATTAGTAGTTTTTACTTATATCTTACAAGTTAACGTTATCTCTAAATATACAGCTTTTGCAAGGTCTTCTGTTAACGCTAAATTTTATTAAGCTTTTAAAAACTTCTAAGGTTATTTCTTGCAATAGAAAACTTCTAATAAGATAAATCTAAAGCCTTTACTTGTACCTAAATGTTTTTAGAAAAAGGTCTAGATTGTTTAGTCTTTGTTTAAGGTGCTAGATATTTTTTCTAAGTAGTATAAGTTGTATTCTTTCTTGTAGTAAGGTGTTTATCTCTAGTACGTTCTAGAATAAATTACGTATTAGATTTAAATAGATTTGCTACTCTATTTTGTCTAGAATATAATTAAGTAATAGATTAAGCTTAGCAATATTATACGCAGAAAGACATCTTAACAAGAACTTTTTAGTTTTATAGAGAACAAGTATATCTATTAATATTCTTTTTAAATTTAAATTTGTAGCTTTATTGTAACAACATTTAGTATAAAGCAACAACAACAATATTAGACAACTATTACCTATTTTTAGCTAGCAGCAATATTAACAGCAGGTCTGTAGAGCTTAAGGGCAATATAATAGTCTGTCTCTACCTTATAGAAGCTTTTAAGGCAGATAGAGTTGCGTTGTACTAAATATTAAAGTTGTATAATAGCTATATTAAAATCTAATTGTAGTTTTAATACTAGACGTATTAGTTAACTAAATAAGCAACAAGGCTTTTAGAACCTTAAACTCTGCTTCTAATCTAGAGTTAGATTTTATAATATTCTAAATACTTAGCAAAGTCTCTATAGTTACTAGTTAAACAGTTATTGCAAACAAATTACATAATAATAATTATATAGGACGTGTAGGTTGTTTTGTATTAGCTAAAATTAATAATTATTTACAGTATATAGAGTGCTATATTTAGCTACTAAAGGCTAGATTTTTACCTTCTAAATACAGTAATTAGAATTTATAGCGCAAGCAAGATTAAAATCTTAAAAATAGATTTTAAAAACAGCAAAGGCTTAGTTCTAGATGCTTGTAATAGTTATAATAATTATGTTTTTCTTTTAAGTTATATGTTACTATTTTAGGTATATCTAGTAGACTCTAATAAAGGTTTTTTAACCTTAAACATTAAATATATATTTATTATATCTAATATCTAAAAGCAAGAATAGAACTACTTAGAGGTCTTATACTACTCTTCTATTAAAACTTATAAGTATTAGGACTTAACGTTTGCGCTATAACAACTAGTAACTGCGCAATAGGCCTGCTTTTATTGTACTGCCTATATATATTTTATAGTTAAACTTACTATTGCATTAAAAACAATAGCAATATAGAAGACTACTTAGCGTGCAATTTTTTTATAAATACTTACCTTATTACTAAACACACGCTCTTTCTAAACTGTTTTTATATTACTAATAACTCTCTAGTGTGCTGCCTTTTATAGTCTTGCTTATATAAGCCTGTTCTTTATTCTTCTTATAATCTCTTGCAGTAACATCTACGCAAAGTACTACCTCTAGGGTTACAGATATAAAGATTGCCTCTATGCCTACTACTGCTAGCCCTGTAATCTTGTACAGCAAGATAAGAAATCTATTTAGCAAGTAAATTAGCGCAGGTATAAGCAGCCTCTATAGAACAAACTTATGCAGTATAAGCAGTAGTATCTATAGATTAAGTTTATTTACAATGCAAAAAATTCTAGAGAATAATAGTAGTAACAACGCTTAGACTAAATTTATAGACAAGTTTATTTTCTACTATAAGCAGCTAGGTAGTTGTAAAGGTTACTTATTTTGTTTATACTTTAATTAGTTTATTGTCTATAGCTTATCTTTTTAGTTATAATTTATATTATCTTCCTCTCTACTTATATATCTAGCTATGCATAGTATAGCACTAATGCAGAATCTTTACTTTAACAAAAAAATAGATGCTTAAATCTAAAGTAACAGCGCAAGGGATTTTTAGCACGTAGTAAGAGATGTTAAAATATACTATTACTAAGCCTTTAAGATTAGGTAGAAGGAAAGGTAGAAATAAAAATAAAAAAACAAATATAATAACTATGCTTTTAATAGCGCTATATTAATCCTGTTTTTACTATACTATATTAAAATTTTACAAGAGATAATCTTTACACGTATAACTAACAACTATATTACGCAGATACCCTAAATTGTTGCTAAAAGTGCACGCAAAAGGCTTTAATTAAGTATTTGTAGTATATATTATAAAGAGAAATAGAGAAGAGTCTAGCTTTAGCTCTATAATATAAAAAGCATAGATAAATTTATAGCTACTAATTCTAAGTTCTTTTTTTGTTACTATAGTTTCTAAATTTAAGCTAGATTAAAATAACATACTACATTCTAGCTATCTTTGCTAGATAGCAGCTGCGTAGTAACAGCAGCTAAAAGCGCAAGAGCTAAAATACTAATAATGTGCATAATTTAAGGCTTAAGGTATAGTTAAGAGTTAAGAAGTAGTTTAGTTTGCAATAAAATACTAGAGAGGTATTTATATATAATAGACCTACTATTATTAAATATACTTTAATATTAACCCTACTATTAAATATACTAGAATTAATAAATTAAATCCCTAATTTAATACTTGTCTTAGCAAGAATAGAAACTTACTTATAACACGCGCTTTCTTTAATTATCTTTTAGTTTTTGCACTGCAAGACTTCTATCTGCAAGGCTCTACAATAGAGCAATACAGGTAAGTTAAGCTAGTAGAATTGTATATTAACACATATAAGGTTATAAGTAGTAAAGTAAAAGTAACATTAATTTTATACAAGCTCTACTAAAAGGTGCAACTACGTTTACTCTAGTTAAGTTAGAAGTACTACTAGTTGTAAGTAACTTTTATTGTTGCAACTAAAGCTACTATTCTTTTGCTTAACTTTTTTTTAAGCTTGCTTTAAGCGCATGCTAATGTTCTTACCTATCTCTCTACTATTT
>BLYF01000009.1:523560-534371 GCA_014905255.1 Herpotrichia juniperi | reverse complement strand
TGTTTAATATCTACTAAGGTTAGCAAATTAATATTAACTAGAATTAATCTCTATATAGGCTATATTTACAACAATATTAACTTAATATTGTCTAACCTATATATATTAGGCTTAGCTTGCTACTATACCTAGTTAACGTTATAAACTTGTTAGCTATCTCTTTAACTAAATTAAAATAGCCTAAGGCTAAATCTTTAGCGTTTTCTTTAGCAAAGCCTTTCTTGCTTATAAGTTTAGCTATACGCTCTTTTTGCCTCTCTATTGCTCTGTATAACACTAATATCTTTGCAATAGTAACAATAGTAGAAATTGTAGAGGTATATACTAATAAGTTCTTTTACCTATAGTTGCTATTTACGCCTAATACTATAGTAGCGCTAATTAATACGCTCTAATACTTATTGTTATTTAATAAATAATCTAATAACAATATTAAAAACTTTAAAATATAGCTCTCTAATAATACCTCTTCTTCTTTACTTAACTCTTTTTTGCTATCTAAACTCTTATCTCTTTTTTTACTACTAGCTATATTTTTAACCTTGTTTTTATCTTTACTAACTACTTTTTTAATTTTCTACAACTACTTTATTTACTCTTTAGTTAATTAATACTGTAGCCTTTTTTTTTTTAACTTTTTCTTTACCTTTTTATTTCTATTTAAATTTATATTTTCTTTACTTTCTCTATTGCTACTCTTTCTACCTTTCTCTATAGCCTATATACTAACTGCCTCTAATTTATAAGTCTACTAAATATACTAGATAATTAACAACTACTAGCTACTATACTTAATTATAGTGTTATATATTTAGTGCGTATTAAATAGCTTCTTGTTAGTATTATTCTCTATTTTATAGTAGTTAATATAATTTATAGCTGCTAACTTAACTACCTTTATATATAACGCCTTTTAGGCCTTTTAAATTACTATCTCTACTACTTAATATACTTAGGCTAATACTTTTTTGTTTCTTTTAGGCTTTTATATTAACTTTATTAACTATACTCTATTTAAACAACCTAAATATTAGGCCTAACTAGTTCTCTTTAACTATATATGCGTAACATACTAGTTATTATCTAGCTTAATTTTAGTATATATATCTTTGTTAGCCTTATTTAATACTATTATAGCCTTTCTAAATATAGCTTCTAAACTTTACTTAATAAAGCTTTTTTTATTATTGTTGTTACTTTCTACTCTACCTTTTTAGAAGTTTACTTTAAATAACTAACCTAACTTCTCTATATAGGCAAACTTTTAGTAATACACGCCTTCTATCTATATTTTACTATATTGTTATAGCCTACTAAATAGCCTACCTCTTTACTTTAGGTTTTTCTATTTATACTTTTTATAACAATATTTTTATATATTCTCTACTATATACTAGATATATAGTAATATATATTAAGTCTAGTAACACGCTAAATTCTACACTAAAAATAACACTTTTGCTATATTTTTAAAAAAGAACTACTAATTTAAATTATTTAAAACTTTAAAATACTATTAAGACTACTAAATATTTAATATCTAGCTATATTGCTAGCAGTTTTATCTTGTTGTTCTAAAGTAGTCTTGCTATAAAGTTAAAAATATTAGAAAAATAGTAAAAAATAGCAAATTTATATACTAAATTAAGGAACTTTAGAATTTACTCTTTTAAACCTTCTCCCTCTTTAGTACTATTAGGTATTATATAAATCTAAAGACGCAATAATATTCTTAGATATATTATTTATACTATTTAGAATTTATAGCTATTATTAACTAGGATTATTATCTAATTTTATGTAAATAAGTAGGTAAGTTTTAGTGTAATTTAAGTAATATTACTAAACTTAATATATAGTACTATACTTATATAGCGTATTATTAGCTTTAAACTTAATATACTTAAATCTATTATCTAGTATAGCTAAATAGCGTACTAGCTTAGATTCTATCTATAGAAATACTACCTTTTTTTTACTCTTTACCTACTAACAAATCTCTAATATAGCTGTAACTATATTCTTACAAGTTTTTACTAATAAATATATATAGCAACTATTTAAATAAGTTTAAATCTATAATTTTACTATCTCTTAATAGCACTTCTTGCAAACTATAATACAATACTAGTTAAAATGCTTAAATATAGTGTTAAATTAATTTATTACAATACTTAAATAATTAAATAATAATTAATAGGCAAAATACAGTATATAAGCAAATATAATAAAATTTAAATATTTAATAATTTCTCTTTTCTATCTTTTTTTTTACCTTTTTAGTTTCTATTATACTCTTGTTATATTAATTACATTAATTAATAATAATATAGCTACGCGTAAACTAATTTTAGCTGTATATAGCTATTCTTACTAAAACTAAACCTTAATATTAACCTATTAAATTTACTACAACGTAGCAGTTATATTATTAATTAGGTATTATAGATTAATTTAGTAAACTTAAAAACTTAATTCTACGCCTTTTTATTAACTATTTACTTGTGTTTTAGAGCTTACTAATTTCTTTAAAAAATTAAATTAGTTTAGCCTTATATCTTTATCTTGTATAAATATAATTAAATTAGTTTAACTTAAACTAATTATTTTATTTTTATTAAGCTTACTTACTACTTCTTTCTTTTTTATAATACTTTACTAGCTTACTTGCTACTTTCTCTTTTCTTAACTTGCTTTTCTACTAAGCCTTATTACCTTTTTTATAGGTACTTACTTACTACCTTTTTTCTTAATAACTCTCTTTACTAGCTAGCTTTATTACCTTCTTTATAGGTATTTACCTACTACCTCTTTTTTTAACTTACTTTATAGCTACTAAGCTCTATTACCTTCTTTATAGGTACTTACTTACTACTTCTTTTTTTTTTCTAAACTAATAAGCTTACTTACTACTACTTTTTCTTTTTTTAAACTAACTAGCTTACTTACTACTTTCTTCTTTTCTTTTTCTAAACTAATAGAACTTGCGCTTGCACTATTTTTTCTTTTATTTAACTTAGGCTCTTTCTTTTCTTCTTTACTAATAATTAATTATAGTTCTTGCGCTAATATTTCTTTATTGTGTTTATTGTTTATAATATATAATAGTAATAAGTTAGTTTTAATTAGTATAATAACTTATCTAGATACTATAGAATCTAGCAAATTAGATTTATAATACTACTTAGTAACTCTAGCTTACTAGAATATTATACTAACTTTAGCTAACTTTTAATTCTTTTTTTAACTAACTTAGCTTCTTTATATAGAATCTTATAACTTTTCTATAAATGCCTTTTAATTTAATCTAGCTAAACGCTATACTTGTATTTTTTGTAAATAGCAACTAGGTACTTAACTAATTGCTTAAAATACCTTAAACTAACCTTTATCTCTGCTATTAAAACCTAAAGTTTAAATTGCTAACTAAAATATAAATTATTACATTAGTATTTAGTATTACGTATAGCCTTAATACTTCTTATAACTGCTAATACGCAATTTCTACCTCTTTGCGCCTTGCTACTACTATTGCTAATTAACCTTATAATTCTATTAACTCTAAAACTATACCTAATAACTATACAAGCTATTGCAATACAAATTATATAAATTATATAACTAGATACGCAGAATAATATATTTAAATTTTATATAAATCTAACTATAGTATCTAAATTAACTAGGTATTAAAATACTAAATTTACTAAGTATATATACTAATATATTTATGCTACTTGCGTAGTTTCTATCTCTAATTAAATAATTAACCTAGCTCTAAGTTAATTTACTACTTTAGAATAAAAGCCTTCTTCTAGCATTTTTATATATATATATAAACTTGCTTCTCTTTCTAAGTATATAAAAAATAGTATAGAAAGCTTATATTTCTTTACTCTATTTTAACTTTCTACCTAAGCTACTTGCAAAGCTGCTTTTTATTGCTGCTATTTGTAATAGTAGCCTTCTATATTTACTACTTTAGCTATAGCGTATAAGTAAGTTGCTAAAAGGTAAGCAGCGCTGCTACTATACCTTGCAGCACTTTATTGTACTAGCAAAGTATATATATTCTCTATAATTTAAATATACTTTATATACTAGTTTTCTTCTACTTGTTGCAGATTACCTATAGCGCTAAGTAGTATAAGTATTGCGTATACTTTTTCTACTTTATATAGTATATAAACTTAACTTTCTCTTCTATTGCCTTAATCTGCGCTTTGTTAGCCTCTAAGCAGGTTTTCTAACTATACTACGTAAGCTTAGCCTAGATAGCTATATAGATAGTGCACGCGTTGCTCTAGCGCTAGAAGTAGTTTTCTAGCTACTTTAGCTTATATACTACTTGCTTTATCTTTTGCTGCTACTAAATCTTAATTCTTTACTTTTTAATAGCTATAGCTCTCTTTAGCTCTTTGCGCTTTTTCTTTACTTTAGCTACTATAGTAGTTTTCTCTAGCTTTTTTAGCTCTTTTGTCTCTTCTTGCTTTTTTCTTATAGCTTATTACTTAGTACTACTAGAATATTTCTTATATAAGTTATACTTAGACTTCTCTACCTTATACTACTATTTATCTTCTCTACTATCTATATACTTATCTATTGTAATTTACTAGTATAATTTTATAGTTAAAAACTTTTTAGCTAGTTACTCTAGCTTATAGCTTAGCGCCTTTTCTACTTTCTTTTCTTTAGTTTGCTAGCATGCTTGTAGAATAATAGACTTGCTATTTAGCTTTATTTGCTTAGCTTAGCTGCTTTCCTGCACGTACTAAAGCAGTAGAAAATATATAAAAATATAGATAACTACTTAAATACTTATAGTATTAAGCCTAAGCTCTAGTATATTAGTAGCTATATAAAGCTTCTCTATACTTATAGTAAAGTTTTATACTATACGTGCTTTCTTCTTATTTGTACTTATCTTATAGTAGTATATAAAGCATTAGAGAAGCTTTATAAGCTATTTTGTCTTATCTATAGTTAGATAATAAATAATAATTTATACTTCTAGTTTATACTTTCTTCTCTTTGCTACTATAAGCTTAATAAGCACTTTATATAGTATACTGCGTACGTACTCTAACACCTAGTATATAATATTAGTTTATATAGTGCGCTTATTATAATAAATAGTTATAGTTTAAGTATTAAGCCTTGTAGTTTGCAAGAAGGTAAGCTATAGTGTTAGTAGCAAGGTTGCTATTAAGTAGAGTACTTACATCTTTTTCTCTATTATTTTTATTATTTTAAAAATATCTAGCTGCTAGTTCTTAGTTAATTTTAGTAGTATATAGTATTTATTTATTATAATACAATCTAGCTAATATAGTATACACTTCTTGTCTATAAACTTGCTAAATACCTTTATAACTACGCTTTTAGGTGTTACTAGTATAATACTAGCTTAATATAAAGGTCTTCTTTTATTCTACTTAGCGCAGGAAATACTAAGCTTATTATAGCAATTCTATAAGTTATCTTGCAAGGCGTTAAGCAGCGTAATAACAATTATAATACTACTTAGAGAGATAGAAGTAAGTAGTATAAAGAGTATACTTTTACTTATACTTATAGCTATAACTACTAGCACGCGTAGCTATTACTATATAACTGCCCTAAGGCCTTTTTTTTACTTACTACAATACTCTGCGTCTAGCTACCTAGCAAGTTGCTAAAACTTTGCCTTAAAGTCTACTATAGCAAGAGTTAACTAGCGCTAAAGTGCTTATTTCTCTTGCTATGCAATTATCTCTATATAGACGCTAGAATATATATAGCTATATTTCTAGGTAGAGGCAAACTTAAGCACGCAGTGCTAGTTTATACTTATACGCCTAAACGCTTCTTACTTAGCTATAGTCTAAAAAGGCAACTCTATTATAGAGTAGCTATAGTTGCCTTTCTCTATTTAAAGGCTATAGCTAGACTATAGAGCTTAAGCGTTGCTTATTATAGGTTTTTTATTCTAGTATAATACTTCTAACTACTTATATACCTATTTATTCTTAGCTAGCTTTTAGTATATAGTAGAGTAAGTATATTGCTATAAGTAGGTACTTAAAGCAGTACTTATATACTAGAACGTCTAC
The DNA here is from genome assembly GCA_014905255.1 of Herpotrichia juniperi. Classification (NCBI taxonomy): domain Eukaryota; kingdom Fungi; phylum Ascomycota; class Dothideomycetes; order Pleosporales; family Melanommataceae; genus Herpotrichia; species Herpotrichia juniperi. The sequence goes on along the minus strand of BLYF01000009.1, from coordinate 528,276 downwards.
TTACGCAACACGTAGCGTATATAATCTATGCCCTAGTACTTATTAGAGTTTGCAGGCCTTAATCTTTACTAGTTGTTGTTATTATAGTAGTTATTGCTATTATTACTTTTTTTACTATTGCTCTTGTTGTTCTACTACTTCTTAGGCTCTAGCTTTTACAGAAAAGTAGTAGAATAAGCAACGCTATTATATAATATTTAGAGGTTATCTATAAATAGCTAGCTAAGTCTAAGAAAGTATACTACTAGCTTGCTTACTTTCTAGAAAATATATTAATAAATAGTTTTTACACGCTTGCTAAAACTATAGCCTTTATAGTATATAGTAGTAAATAAAACTAGACTACTCTTTATAAATACCTCTTAATATTTAACTCTTTCTACGCTGTTCTTGCACTAAATAGATATAATCTTAGTTTTATAGGCAAGTACTTTAGTAGAAAGATAGACAAGTATAAATAAACCTTTTTTAAACTTATATATACTTTTTATATACTTAGCTATAGCGTTATCTTGCTATAGAATTTGTAGTAGCTTTTACATTCTATCTATGCTATAAACAAACCTCTTTTAGAGTAGAGCCTCTTTAGATACTTAGTCTAGCAGCTAGTTCTACTACTAGTTTAGCTTGTTGTCTAGGTGCCTTAGAAAGCTCTACTTAGTAGCTAGTTTAGCTAGCTAATTAACAAGCTTGTTTATAAAGAGCTTAGAAAGTATAGTAGTTTTAAGCTATACGCTATTTCTCTTATTAAAATCTAAGAGTAATACGTTTCTAAGTAACTATAGCTATACTATTTTATATAGGCCTTTAATTATTAACTAGAGATTAGCTAGCAAAAAACTCTACTTATTAACTAGAAGATAATCTCTATTCTATAACACTATTTTAAGCGTGTTTTGTTAGCTTACAAGAGCTCTAGCTAGTATACGCAAGCGCAGGATCTAGTTTATAGAACTAGGCGTGCCTTTATAGTTAGATAGCGTTATAAACTATTTTGCTATATCTTTTACTAGCTTATAAGTAGTAAGCGCTATTTCTAGATTTATTTAGCAAGCTATATTTTGCTTATAGCGTGCGTTATATACAACAAGCGCCTTAGAGATAGTAATAAGAGTAAATAAAGTAAATAAAAATTTATATACTAGAACTTATTTACTACTATAGTAATTAGGCTTAAGGCTAAAAACTACTACTTTACTAAGTAGTTTACTTTTATACTTATCTTCTAGTAGAGTATAGTCTAGTAAAGTAATTTAAAGATAAAGGTATTGCTTTTCTAGCTTCTTCTTCTTAGTAAAGTTGTCTAAGCGCGCTATTTACTAGAGTAACTATAGTATTGCGTCTTAAGTACTAGTAAGCTTATATAGCAGCTACTTTATTTAGTTGTTTATACGCTATAAGTAGCAGAGAATACTTATAAGCTTTTAGCTATACTTCTTAATTATATAGACTTGTTGCTTTAAGTAGAAGAAGTACTTATTAAACTCTATACTTACTTTATATTGCTTAATAATTTCTAGCGTTAATCTGCCTACTATCTCTACCTAGCAGCTACTAAAAGCCTTTTATATAAGCTGCTGTATTGCTTTATAAGTATTATCTAAGCTTATATTCTTTTTTCTATTATCTTCTTTGCTATCTCTATAAGTAGGCTCTTTAGCGCGTAAAAGTACAGCTCTTAAAACTCCTTTAAAGTAGAGAACTTATTTAGTAAGCTTAATCTATAGGTTAGTATATATATAAACGCCTTCTTTAATTATATTCTCTACTACTACTACTTTCTACTTTTTTTGCTAATACTGCTAATCTACCTTAACTCTCTAGAAGAGATTCTCTATACTAGTTTTGCTAACGCTTACCTTAATTGCAATATACGCAGGCTACTCTATAGCTTTAAATAAGCGCTAGTAAAACTAGCTATCTTGCTATAAATAATTACTAAGCTATTTACTTTTCTACTTTATATTGCTACCTTGCTTCTAGTTATTAACTTATCTATATTTGTCTATATAATAAGTATAAATGCGCTAGAGTATAGTGCAAATATACTAACACCTCTATAAAGTGCAAACAAATACATCTAATTAGCTTTATAGGCCTAAGATAAGCTCTCTAAGTAGCTTTAGAATATATATATCTTTTAGATACTACGCTAGGTTAGGCAGTACGTGTACAATAGCTACAATATTCTTTTGCTTTGTAATAGATACTTTAGAATAGCGCTCTTTAATATATATAATAAGCTGCGTAAGTAGTACAGCAATTATACAAGGCCTATATATAATAATTTAAAACTTAGAAAGGTGTTTAACTAGCAGTATAAAGGTCTCTATAAAGTAAAGAGTAGATAATACGCATATAAGTGTAAGCTTAGTATTGCAAGTATATATTTTCTAACTCTAATTAATTAATACGCTTTTATTTTATTACCTTTATACTAATAGTTCTTGTATTTGCCTAGACTAACGTTAGTATAGTATAGTAGAAAAACTATATATATTTTAATATTTAGCTTACTTTTACGCGCGCGTTAAAGGCTTTGTATAACTATTTAACTTTCTACTATAGCTAGTATTCTTTTTTTCTTCTATACTTATATAAATATGTTTCTAAATACAAGTAATCTACTAGTAGCACTTTTATAAAACGCTATTATAGACTCTATAGTAATATAATTTAATAGTAGTTGCTAGAGCTTTCTGCTAGCTAGCAACGCCTATTTTTTGTTTAACTAGCTATACAAACTACTAAATAGAGACTATAAAGAGCTCTTTCTCTACTAGGTAGTTGCATAGCTATCTTTATACCTCTAGAATAATAACTACCTTTACAGCGCAAAATAGCTAGTGCTAGGCAAAACTAGTATCTATAAGCCTATTTTTATTGCCTACTTTCTTCTAGTAGCTATCTAGTTGTTGCAAAAGTTGCTTCTAAAGAAAGCGCTCTCTTAGTATAGTTAGAAGTATTTAGTATTTATAGCCTAAAATCTCTCTATCTCTTCTCTATCTTTAGCTTAAATACTATATTAATCTAAAATAGTTAATTTTTATACTACTATTCTAAGGCACGTAGTATTTTAAGCTACTATAAAACGTTTTACTTTGCCTACTATATCTTCTCTATTAAAGCGTACTTAGACTTCTAAGCGTTAAAGCCTAGCTGCCTAGGAGCTATCTTTCTATACAGCTACTCTAAAAGTATTTAATAGTAGTAAGCTAAACAGGCTACTTTAACAAGAACTAGTAGTTATAATAGTTATAAATAATAACTACTACGCTAAACAAACTTGTAGTAAAAGGCGCAATACTTTACTAGTAAAGAAGCAGCTTAACTTTAGCCTAATAGCACTTAATAACAAGGCTTTTATGCAAGAGAGGGCTGCTTATAAATTTATTTTATAAAAAGACAAGCCTACTATTACCTAGATTATTAAGTAGTAGTTTAGCTATAACAATATAAACTTCTATACTGCTGCTTTTACTTTTTACTTTACTACCTATACGCTTCTTAAGAGAGTATACGTACTTAGAAACTAGTTCTTTTAATACTACGCTGCTTAGTTTTTATAGGCTTAGCAAGCGCGCAGCTTACTATTTAGTAGTTGTAGTAGACTTACTAGTAGCTAGCGTAGAGAAATCTCTTAACTTAAATACTACTTATCTATATAGACGCAGCTATATAACTTTGCTAATAAGGTATTCTACTTTACCTAGAATATATATAACTATACTAAGAGTAAGCTAGCAACTATATATATTAAGTATTAATAAGCAGCTACTCTTATAAGCTAGGCGTATAATACTAAGATAGCGTAAATCTAATATAACAATTTTATTACTAGCAATAATACAACGCGCAACTGTTATAAAAAGGGCTTAGTTAAAAAAGAAGCCTTTAAAGCCTTAATAAAGCTAGTCAGCCTTAATTCTTTAGACAAAGATATGCAGAATAAGTTTAAAAACTGTCTAGCTAGGGCAAAGCGCTAGCATACTATTATATAGGCGTTAAGCTAGAGTTCTTTAACTCTAGTGCCTTATAATATAATTGCGTCTTTGTAGGTAGAGTCTACTTTGCGCGTTAGAGAGTTAAATATCTAGGTAAAGTTAGTAAAAAAGGTAAATTCTAGCGTCTACACTATAAGCAAGGCGCTTAATAGTTAGTTAGGCCTAAAGTATATTACTAGAGGGCTAATTAGTAAGAAGAAGACTTATATTATTAAGTTAGAGGCTTAAGCAATAATTTATAAAATTTAGAATAGCAAGAATAACAAGACTAAAAAGTGCTTTAAAGTCTAGCAATTACGCTAGATAATATTACCTAAGTTGTTTAATTCTATAAATATATAGTAAATGTTAACAATACTTTATACCTAGCGCTTTTTTATATTCTCTGCCTTTATTAATAGGCGTGCTTTAATATTAAGGAATACTAATACTTAAACTTTGTTAATATATTTCTCTACCTACACCTATTAGTTAGGCGTGCAAAATTAATATACAATTTTAATATATATTCTACACGTTTTGCTAAAGTTGCATTAATTATTAAGCACAAGAAAGGCAAAGAATTAAACTTTAAAAAAGCAAAGAATTGTACTTAAGTGTCTATATACACACTAAATATTTTATAAGTAAAGCAAAGAATTGCACTACAATTCTTTGTAGAATATTATTAAGTTTCTTTTAAGTTGCTTCTTTAGTTTCTTGTGTTTTACTC
>BLYF01000009.1:338087-452823 GCA_014905255.1 Herpotrichia juniperi | reverse complement strand
CGCTGAAGGCCTATATAGACTAGCTCTAATAGAGCTAGCGTGTAGTACCAAGCTATTGGTACACGTGACAGGATAGAGTGGTACACGTGAGAAGTTGCTTGGCAGGAAGAATAGCTTACTCCTAGCACCAGAGACACTATCTAGAAAAAGTGTCGTTTCCTAACTACGCTGTGGATGTGCAGTACATTTGATTAGACATTAAGTCAGTCACTCATGATTCGTGGAGGCTCAGAAGGTCACAGAATAACGTTCTGTATTTAACAGCTGCTTACAGCGATAAAATTCGCAACTGATTCTCGTGCAATACAATCTTAACGCCCCTTCTCTTACAATGTTCTCTCTTTTTGTATTCCTACCACAATAGAGTACCGCTTTTCAACTGTTTTATCCAAAAGCATGTATAACACAGACGGTCTCTGCGGTGGCATACCAGTCCAGCGCCACAACTGTCCAGATCTCGAGATAGCAGGGACAGTCAAAGCTCAAAGAGAGTAGTCAAGTCTTGTAATACTACTTGAAGATCACAAAGGGGGCCTCAGTCTTAGATACAACTTCATAGCCATTTCAATGCCAGAATGCATTCCAGCCAGATTCAGTATCGTGTCATACACGAATAAATTTGCCTTTCTCTGTAATAGTGTGTTTCGTTCTGTACAGAAGTACCTTAGAGCTTACTTTCAACTAGATATTGTAGATATTTCAACAAAAGACCAGGTATATGCCTTGTTCCCTCAAGAGTAAATCTGTAAGCTAATAAAAGACAGGTTAGTTTAGAGGGTAGCGATCTACTCTAGACGCTCAAGGATAGCGTCAAGGGACGTACTAATAGTCAGGGGAGTGGAAAGCGCCAGCTACAGGCAAAAATATTATCCAAGATAATGGTGTTAGACCGCGAAAGAGCGTTAATTGCGATGAAAGCGTTAGCAACATTTGTTTAAACTTCTTCTAGTCGGAAGTACCACAAAGACTTTGCGAATATGGAAGAGCACTTGCCTGTCGCTGCAAGGATATTGGTCACATGTACGATTTTCCCTCTCTTCCCTACAGATGGCTCATCATAAACAGGTTCTGGCACGCACTGGTGACCTTTGGCTGTGGAATTTCGATATCTGAAGGGCAGCAAGAAGTCGTGTCTGTTTTGGTGATGCCAGTGGTCACTGCTGCAAATTTAACTAACGATCTATTCTCGTTCAAGAAGGAGTACCTTTCTTCCGTGCCTGCCAGAAGAAGTCACGTTGCTAACAGCCTTTGGGTATTGATGAAAGAAAATCGAATTTCTCTTGATGTAGCAAAAGAACACTGTCGTGATCTGATAGAAAAAAGAAGTCAAAAGATTCGTGCAAATGGTTCACGAGGTGAAGACACGGACGGATCTGTCGAGAGACGCGCTTGCTTACGTATGATGCAATACAGTATGAGTAGAAATCTAGTCTGGAGCAGGGAGTGCCCAAAATATTATCAAGACGCCGGAAACGAACCCCCACTGTACCCTAAAGAATTATTTATAGCTTGATGAAGATGAAGCGACCTAGGTCTCCGGCAGAACCTTCGCTCCGTTCAACACCAGGTATATTGCCGTCGAGTCATGATCACTGCGAACATCGACAAACAGCGAAAAGCAGAAAAACTTTTCGGAAAGCTGGAACAAGGAGGAAACGGTGCCTTACCCAGACACATCGATCATACAAGATGGTGCTTTTGATAAGGCATCCCCTGACGTCATGGTCGATTTGCTGCTGACGAAGGAGATTCCCGTTCTCAGTGCACATGTGAGTCACCACAGTCCTAAACGTGGGTTACACGCTAAACTACTTAGATCATGTTGGATCCATATCTTATTTGGCGTCATTGCCATCCAAAGGAATTCAGGGTAAGGCTATCGACGCCCTTAATGTCTGGCTCGAGGTGCCATCTTCCGTTGAAGATATCGTGAGCTCGGTTGTGGACATGCTCCGTAGCTCATCATTGATTTGAGTTGGTGCCGAGTCCCTTTTACATACCATCGTCGTGCTAATCTTGTTTAGGCTCGATGATCTAGAGGATCGTTCGCGGCTCCGACGAGGAAGACCTTCCACTCATATAGTATACGACATGGCGCAGACTATCAATTCAGCAACATTCCTTCACATTGAAGCTATAAAGAAACTTAAGGAATTGAAAGTCTCGTGTGCGTTCCCCACATTCATAGGTAGGCAATTTTTTCTGCGCAAATCTTTTATACTCTGAGTTCTATGTAGGGGAAGTTCGTCGCCTTTTCATAGAACAGAGCTATAATATCTACTGGGCTAGGGAAATGATGTGTCCTTCGGTCACTGAGTATCTCCAGATGATAGATAGAAACGAGTAACTCTTCATTCCAATCTCGTGTCTCAATACTAAGAATAATAGAAACAAGTGGACTTTTCCGCCTCCTGACTCGCCCCTCTCTTATCATTTCTCCCCGTTGCAATGAAGCAAAGCTTGATCGCCTTGCTTGTATACTAGGCCGATGCTTTCAGATTTGAGATGACTATCAAAATATTATCTCATCTGATGTTAGAACTTTGTTCCAAGCCGCTAATCAAGAAAGCGGTATTTTAATGTGACTAGTATGCGGCACACAAAGGCTTCTGCGAGGATCTAAACAAAGGGACATTCTCGCTCCCGCTCATACACAGCTTCCATAATACAACTCGCAGACTACAGTTCAGAGGCCTACTCCAGCGACGTCTCTTCGGAGGGAAGCCTGCACACGAACAGAAGGAGTTGGTATTAGAGGAGATGAAATGCATGAGCAGTTTAGGCTACACTCTAAGTATACTCCAGACGCTTCAAGTCGAGGTTGAGTCCGAGGTTCAGAGTTTGGAGTAGGCATTCGGTGCGGTTAGTTTCGAGATGCGCGCGCTGTTGAGTCTCCTAAAAGTGTGAGTAAATAGTTGTCGCTCTACGTAAACAGCGATAGTAAGCAACGAGATTAGTCGAGATGGCACCAAGGACTTGAGTGGAAGAACCCCTCTCTTTGAGAAATATACAGATTGGGCACCCGCATTGAAACATCTTTCCCACTTTGATTCCCATTTTCTATTAAGCTCCAATAGAGGGACACCAATAGTCCGTCGTACAGTAGTATTGCCTGATCCCCAAATCATTCCTAACCTCAAAAAACGTCTTCCCATCCTTGAAGCAAACAAAATTCTCAGCATCCAACTTCGCCGATCCTGCAATCTGCCCGCTCTCTAATGCTGCAGCGCCAGCATCGATACTCGCAGTTACAGTACTAGTACGACCAAGTTTTGCTCCACGAACATTTCCTTCCCATGGCTGCGGAGGTTCACTTGTAGTTGCGATTTGGGAGGGTTTCACGGCGCCCGTGGTTGAAAGAGGACCGTCGGCAAAATAGGCGATCGCGTTATAGGTGACCTCAGCTTCAGCTTCGGTGGGACAGAAGATGAGAAGAGGGCATTCGCCGAGGCCGGGCCGTCGAGTGCAGGTCGAGAGGTACAGATTGTGTTTTGAACCCATTTGAATGGCCTCGACCGGGATTACGGCTGCGGTTGCGATGCCATAGAGGGAGATGATAGCAAATCCAAGGATCGATTGAAAATACATTTTCGAAGATACAGATGATGTAACAGTTGTAGTAGTGGAGACACGTTCACAAGTGAAAGCGTTGAGAAGATAGAAGTACTTGACCATCCATCGTACCGCGGTCTTCTATCGCCATCGAGTGAAGGTTGCTTGACTTTAATATGAAATAACAATATACCTGTACAATCCACGTAGAGCGAGCAAATTACAGTAAGCGTGCGCTCAGTTTTGTCCAATCATGATTGGTTCTCCAAGAGGTATATAGTGCTCTTGTATTAGCAGCCCTTCCTTACATCCTTTTCCAGGTCGATCCCTGCTATTTTTAGCCTACATATCTCTATGCAAATATGAGTTACTATCTTCCTAAATAAATGTAATGATGATCGCAACATACTTGGTGTTGTTCTCTTCTGCCGAAACTACCTCAAATGAGTGGTTATCAATGGCTTCTTAATCGTGAAGCAGCTCAGTAAATTATTAACGGGTCCAAGTTACTCTCCTAGTGTCATGAGTTTTGTGGAGAACCCTTGATATTATCCTATCGAAATTTACGATGTTGTTCACTCTTTTAGCACTAACCTAATGTGGACTGGGCGCTCCGACTGTCCGTTTAGAGAAGAGTCCAACTTTGGCATCTTCCCGAAGCAAACAACGAAGCATTAACCCAACACGATCCTTTCCATCTCACATCAAGTCTTTTCTTGGACTTCGAAAGCCATTCACTACGGCAAGTTTGATGTGACGCACTGTAGCGGGATCGCTGTTGCTGTTCCATAAGCTTTCTGGGTCTATCTAAAATACCTAAGTAGCTCTCAACTAGTGAAGAGTTTTCAAAATATTTGGGAGACAGATGTATTCGTTCTTGCGAAGCTCTGGAGATTGGATATGATCAAGAGAAAGCCGATTCCATAGCGTCAATTTGCTATGAGAGATGGCTAAGCAATTAATATAGTGCCGATAAAGGCTTGAGAAAAAAGATTGAGTCTTAATCGTGCCAGAACGAAGATAGATGCTTGTAAAAGCCGGGATTCAGAAGAGATGGAAAAACTTCGTAACTGAAAGAGGAATTTGTGAAGTAGAGGGCTCATACGAATTTTGTGAGTAATGCAGAAGACTCACCGTGTTGGGAAGAGGTGACCCTTGTATGCATATGCATGGAAGGATTTCAATATACCGCGCTAACCGAGCTTCCCTGGCCACACTCGCATGATGCGGGGCGGTCAGGAAAACAACAATGCATTTTCTTTCTCGGTTGAGTCGGGATTGAAGACTTATGAAAACCGAGAACCTCTCCTTCGATTAACCCATAACTTGTTTCAAGGCCTGTATCTGGCTCTCCTCAGCAATGACCTCTCCATTAACCCCCAAACCCTACTCCCTCGCCATAATAGGTGGCGGTATCGCCGGTCTCACACTGGCGATTGGCCTGCTGAAACACAACATTCCTTTCACGCTCTACGAGTCCGCCTCTCAATTCGGCGAAATTGGTGCAGGCGTCGGTTTCGAATCCTGCATGGTCCGTATCATGGAGCTCATAGACCCAAGAATCAAGCAAGGCTTCATGAACTGCGCAAACAATGTTGATTGCGATCCTCCAGTATGGTTTACAGTGCGATGTGGGGATGAGAGAAAGGCTGATGCGCTGGGGGTGGTGTCGAGGAAAGACGGGAGGGACGTCAAGGTTGGAGAGCCCTTGTTTGATATGCCAGCAAGACCTGGGCCAAGAGGCGGCGTACATCGGGCGCATTTCCTAGACGAACTGGTGAAGTTGGTTCCGAAGGGTATCGCGCAGTTTCGAAGGAAATTGATTGATATCACGGAAGCGGAAGATGATTCAGGTGATGCGGTCCTACACTTCGCGGATGGGACCACGGCTCAGCATGCTGCGGTGATTGGATGCGACGGGATCAAGTCGAGAACAAGAGAAATTTTGCTAGGCAAAGAAGAAGCGAAACCTGTGTTTACGGGAAAGTACGCGTACCGGGGATTGATACCGATGGAGAAAGCAAAAGATATTATGGGCAAGGAAGAGCCGCAAACGCCACAGATGTTTGTAGGGTACGGGGGGCATATTCTTACGTTTCCAATTGCGAAAGGAACGCTTGTGAACGGTATGTTGGTCTTCCTGTCACTTGTCTACGAACTTGCTGATTCGGTAGTTGTGGCATTTAGTTCACGCGAAAGCTGGACAGATCCCGAGTGGGTTGTGCAAACTTCGAGAGAAGACATGCTCGCCGACTACGCAAAATGGAGCCCAACGGTGCAATCGATAATGTCTGCCATGATCAAGCCAGATATTTGGGCGCTATACAACCATACTTCTGCACGCTCGTACGTCCAGTCTTATCCACGCATCTGCATAATTGGGGACGCAGCGCACGCTTCAACCCCACATTCTGGAGCTGGTGCTGGTATGTGTGTGGAAGACTGCTATATTCTCAGCGAACTACTTGCGGAGACGAAAAACGTGAAAGACCTGGAGAAAGCCTTCAAGGCTTACGACGAATTTCGGCGACCTCGAACGCAAAAGCTAGTTAAAGAAAGCAGAGAAGCAGGCATGCTGTATGACCTCCAAGGGCCTACGGGAGATGACCTAAGAGGCCTAGAATTGAATATGAAGCAGAGGATGAGCTGGATATGGGACCACGACCTGACCCTCGATCTCGAAAAAGCGCGCTCGACAATAAAAGACTCTCTATGAGCCTACTCGAATCTTGATTGTACAGCTATCTAAGTCTATTTTCATTTCTCTTGCCTCTCGCTTGAGACCACGACGTCCTGTGTTACCGTAATCCCATTAATCATCCGTTCCTGACTGGAACTTCTGCTCACACCTACACCCATACCCTTTGTGTGCACAGAGACATGCTTCTCTCCCAATCCGTTCGTTTTCATTGTATCCATCGCGTAACTACCCAGTCCCTCTTTCGTCTTTTTCCTCCCTGATAATGCACTGCCAGAATGGTACTGGTAAGGTCTTACTGATGTTCCTTTACTGCTCTTCAGGCTATTGGGCCACCATGCAGAGATCGTTTTGCGTAGACTGATGAGGCAAGCGCAGATCACGCCAACCGCGGCTTCGATGAAGGACCAGAGATTGGTGGGTGCGGATTCCCACGTTGGCTCTGTGGTCTTTAACGTTTGAGGCAGGGTGGCCATGCGGAGGACTGTGATGAGGCAGATGAGGAAGCCGATGGAGAACAAAACCACCAGGCCGATTTTGTTCCCGGATGACATGTTGAGACGGGATATTACGGGCATTGGGAGGATAAATATGGCGAAATCGGTGAGGAGATTTGAGACAGCGTTTGTCCATCTATTCAGTCAGTGGGTGCTTCAAGATTGCAGTAGCGAGAGGCAAGGTCCATACCGTTGCCAATGAGTATTGATGCAATGACCTGGAACAGTCTTAATGTTCCATGTCCTCCGGACGGGCGTACATTGGAATAGTCCCGCAGTTCCAAACCCAACTCCCCACATTACGCTCAGGGCGATCAAAACCAAACATGCTCTTCGAAACGGCTTTATCGCGAAGATGCGGTAGTATAGGGTCAGAAACGCCAGCTTGTTGAACATGTTCGTCATGATGTAGAAAAACTGAGTGAGCCAGAAGAACTGATAACATCAGCTCTGTCAATCGGAGACATATTAAGAGCTAGACTCACCATCATCGCCTTTGACAAGTTTCCACCATTTTTTAGGAGGTCCTTCAAATGTGTCCCAAAGCCATACGTGGTTGCTGTATAGACACAGCATGCAAACACTATTAGAGATACCTGCGATCCGTTAGCGAAAGTCAATGTCGAGTCCAGAGAAACTCGTCTTACATCGGCCATAACAACAAACACATCCTCCACACCAAACCACCCTCTATTCTTCCATGTCGTTATCAGTCTCGCGACGAGGAGAAGCGTCGCAATACTCGACAGCACCACCACGACCCATCTCAAATCACGCTGCTCATTGGCATACGCTTTGAAGACCATGACTCGCCTCAAGTCAACAATATCTCAGTAAGTGTATCGGGGACAAAATACTAGTGTGCGTCGCACAGAGTATCTATATAGTGAAGTAAGAAAACTTGGGCGCAAGGCCCAGCAACGCAGTCAAGGCCTTCAAGAGCTCACGCACAGAAGCAACACTCAACAAGGCAGGCCGGGCCCAGTGAACCAGGCTGCTGGTACGGGCCGATCGGGTGAGCTCCGGGAAAACGGTGAATGTGGAAAGAATGCGGTTTCAAGCCGAGTAATTGCAGAGCAGTTTTGAAATTGGCTAATGGAGGGGGACCAGCCGTCATCGCATTCGTATCTTCCTTGTGGTCCTTTCCCTCTGGAACGAAAAGGATTGGTCCAACCTGAGAAGTGCATTGCTCGGCGTGATTTCATGGTCGCACGTACCTCCAGAAAGGATTTATGCTTCGTGGCGCATACAACAGGGCAGTGTAACACTGAGACCGATGTCATCCTCTCACGATGTGATTTGGTTCGCTCTGTAGAAAGCAGTCAAGATCATCAAGATCTCCAAGATCTATAGCGCAACCAGATCTTCGAACGCGATCGTCCTCTCTGAAGCACTTTCTGTTCAAGTAACCTTCTGGATGATCCCTACACTACGGATTGAGGATGTAATCTTTTGCAGATTGTTTGAAATTGATTCGCAAATTCACAACACGAGTCCTTGCAGTTAACTGACAGACGTTAGAACTGCTGGCATCATCCTTGTTGTGCACAGCTTCTCGAATGTAAAGCATTGGTCAAGGAAGAACGAACCGGCCCTACACATATCGGACCGCCTGTCATACTGTCGCACGCTCCGAGATGAGGGTTCTGACAGCGGCGCCACACTTGAGTAATAAGGCCGACCTCGTCCTGCAATGTTTTGTCCCTCTTCATCCCCAAAGACAGGGCATGGGAGGCTACGAGCCTCTAACCTTAAACTGACGCGCGCGGAGAATTCCTTCCATGAAGCAATATCACGCGAAAGGAACCAATCTACACTGCAAACGCGTCCCGCCGGCTCAAATCCGCCGGTATCATAAATCATGCGCCTCCATCTTTCCAACCAGAACCAGCAAACAGCAGTCCCAACAATAACCTTCTCGCCTTAGCGCATCGGTATGCCTCCGAGAATACCTCTTCTCAAACAACCTTGCGACTTTCTACGCAATGCAGTCCGGAATCAGCCGAGCACGGTCGCAAGGCTAGGCTAGATATGGTATACCGCTAGAGACTTCCCCGTAAATAGTAACGGGCCGTGGCGCGGGGACGACCACCGGTGTTCCGTACATGGATGGGAAGGATCTAACTTTCGTGTTCGACCCGGAAAACTGGTTTGCATCGGACCCTCGTACCGTTCCCCCAATGAACCTCAGATGAACCTTGAATGAAGCATGCCCAGCCCAACGTAATCACGCGGCCGCGTTTATTGCGGCACAGTGACGGTATCCATCCACTAAGCATCAATCTTGTGTCCCAGCAAATGCACGTTGCTCATTGTGCTACCAACTGGGCCCTGTCTGCAAAGTTTTGTGTGAATTTGCGGTGAGTGGAACCCTGTTAGACTAAGATTATAGATCCTACCCAATATCAGATTTGCCATGATGGTACGACAGCGTGCGGGAGTGCGTCCGCAATCGTTCCCTCGTCTCACCAGCACAGACAGTTCCCCCGACCTCAACTTTGAAAGGAGGAATCTAGACCCTCTTATCTTCTTTCCTCTGTACGCCTCCGGCACTTTGTTCGGGCGTGTAAGCGACATTGCCGGGAGCACTTCTCCATCCTACCTCGTGGCTTTTAGCGTGCTTGCGTTCTCCATACATACTTGGGAGGTTTCCACTCGTTGCTGGTCATCGTGATATCCTTCCATCCTTCAGTCATTCCTTAGGGCTCTCTCCCTCGTTCCTGTCGTAGCAATGAGCAACACATCAGTCCTGGACTCCGCGTCCCTTGAGAAAGGTGCCGCCGTCTCCGTCCACTCTCCAACATCATCTACACATCTCTCCCCGCCCTTCGACAAAGCCGCCGAACGCCGTCTTATTCGAAAACTCGATCTGCGTATCCTTCCTGTCCTCTGGGTTCTCTATCTCGTGAACTTTATTGATAGAGCCAACATTGGAAATGCAAAAATTCAAGGCATGGAAAAGGAGCTCCAACTGACAGGACAGCGATTCAATATCTCTGTCTGGGTGTTCAATCTGGGTTACCTGGTAGCGGGTATTCCGATGACAATTGCGTTCCGCAAATATGGACCCAGGAGTCTCTGTGTGATGATGTTCTGCTGGGGTAAGTCGTATTCTTCTTTCCGTACAATTGTCCGCCTTCCTTTTCTTTTTACTTCTCTTCGGGTTTATGATTCTTACCCCCTGGTGAGAGCATTGCTTTGCATGCGAATGATTGGACTGACACCCTCCTGAACTGTCTTAATCGTCTTGTAGGCGAATATGAAACTAACTTGTCCTAGGTATAACAGTAATAGGCTGCGGTCTGGTTAAGCACTGGGAGCAACTCGTCATCTGCCGTCTCCTCGAGGGAATGGCAGAAGCAGCTTACATCTCCGGCGCTGCATACCTCATCGGAGCGTACTACACCAAATCCGAGTACCTGACGCGCTTTGTCTTTTTCAGCACTGCTGGTATTATCGCCGGGGCTGTGAATGGGTTCCTGAGCACACTGATCGCGAAGATGAATGGAACGGGCGGTTATGCGGCTTGGAGATGGTGAGTGACTTATTCTTTTACCTCTCTGCATGAATCAACAACACGAAGCTGTAAATAAGGATATTATCGACTTACTGACATCGCTGCAGGATCTTCATAATCGAAGGCATAGTAACACTCTGCGTATCCGTTGGCTCCTGGTGGCTCATGCCCCCCTTCCCCGAACACAGCACATTCCTCTCTCCATCCGACAAAACGCTCCTCCTTGCACGCGTCAAAGCAGATGGAGGCCACATCGCCGACGAAGACATCACTGTCAAGCAGGTCCTGCATCACCTGTCTGACTGGAAGATCTGGGCGGCTGTCGCGATGAATATGGGTGTTACCGAGAACGCAAACAGCATCGCCAACTTCCAGCCTACTATCTTGAAAGGACTAGGCTACACATCCATCCAAGCCCAAGTACACACCATCCCCGTCTACATAGTAGGCGCAGCCTTCAGCGTAATCTTCGCCTACATGTCCGAGTGGCTCAACCACCGCTACCTGTTCTACATGCTGGGCTGGCTTGTTCTGTGCATAGGACTGATAATCCAGATTGCGTATCCGCCCGCGGCGAATATAAGATATATGGCTATGTTCTTCATGGCGTCGGGAGCTTACTTGGCGATGCCTGTTAGCATCGTCTGGGTGTCTATCAATGCTGGGAAAGGGTATAAACGCGCAATCGCGATAGGCGCGATTATCAATTTCGGGACTGCAGGCGCGTTTGTGTCTTCGAACGTGTTCTTGTTCAAGGAGACGCCAAGATTCCACACTGGGTTCAGCACTGGGTTGGGACTCGCTTGTATGGGCGCGCTGGCAGCGACTATTACATTCTTTGGTGTGCAGTGGGAGAACAAGAAGAGGGATGCCAGGAGGTTGGAGTTGCCGGAAGTGCTGGACATTGATATGAAAGATGGGATGAGTGACGAGCACCCGGATTTCCGGTTCGTTCTATAAGCGGGTGGTTGGAATTTAGAAGAGTAATACGAGGTTTCGAGACGTAGTCATAGGTTAGTCGCGTTGGTAAATTTACCCTTGTATGACTTTATTTCGTGATTCCAGCCTGCTTGCATGTTCCACTTTTTTTTCTTGATTGTGACGCAGAGTCTGCCTGTTTTGAGACCAGCGATTATCACTAGTTAAATCACTCGAGCGATTTGGAGTACCCGGGATGGAGTTTTTATATCCACAGTCTTGACTCTAACTTGCTGATGTTTGCTGAATTCGCGGTGTCGAAGGTTTGAAGTCTTGAAGAGCAGCATTCTGGTTGGCCAAAATTCGGAAGAAGTGGATCGAGGAAAGATAGTTAAGGTGCCTATGATAAGATGTAAATTAGTAAGTTGTAAAACAAGAAACACAACTGCTTTTCGTAACTTGCCAATTCCATAGACAGCTAGGAACCTAAGTTGACAGCTTTAGTGCCAAACTCCCCCATCAAATTTCCCTCACGTGCGAGAATCTTCACTTACATCTTAACCCAGAAACTTCTAGTCTTAGAAATTGATGTATACCCATACCCGAGGGCGTGTACCGAAGCCTTAACGAGCCTCCACGTTCACGATCCCCGCGTTCCTTAGCTCACCCCGCATTGTGCATCACGCCGATCGTCTGTGTTCCGACCCCGTTCCGAAAACTATGTAAGAGTAGTCAGGAACCCATCTGCGCACGCTCAGAACCCCGCAATACAAGTGTTGGTGTATTTCGGGAATGCGGAATCCAACGATGCGGGGAAGATGTATCTATACATACCTTACTACTCCTCTCATATCGCGTGAATGGAGCTGACAGACTTCACTATTGCGTGATCACATTTCTTTTCCTCCGACAACCTTGAAAATGGCACCCCCCAATACCGGCCCCGCTCTGTGCTCTGTCGAAGAGTTTATCTCTACCGACTACGATTACATCGTCGTGGGGGGAGGAACAGCTGGTCTCGTCGTCGCCGCCCGCCTCACCGAGAACCCATCCGTAGCCGTTGCAGTCATCGAAGCAGGCCAAAATCGCATGGATGACAAACAGATTTCTACTCCCTCTCTATATCCTTCCTTGATCGGGAACAAAGAGTACGACTGGTGCTTCACCTCCGTAGAACAACCGACTGCAGGTGGAAAGATCTATTCGATGCCGCGCGGCAAGGTGCTGGGAGGAAGTAGCGCGATCAATTACCTTATGTACGTCCGCGGTTCTCGAAAAGACTACGACGCATGGGAGGAGATCTCCAACATCCCCCACTCTTCCGGCTCCACGAAATGGAACTGGGACGGGCTGGTCCCTTACTTCCGCAAGCACCAAACCCTTGATATACCAGATGCGTCTGCTCTCCCCGAAGACAAGAAGTTTATGCCACACGCCGCTCGAGAACAGTATCACGGGGCCGATGGGCCTATACACACGAGCTTTAATGACTTCTACATGCCGCTCGAAGCCGAGTTCTGTAAAGCTGCGTACGAGGTGGGTGGCAAGGAAAGCAGCCTGAGCGATGCGTGGTCCGGAGATCACTTGGGTTTTTACTCTTCGCTAGGGGCTGTTGATCGCAGTGGTGATAATGGAAAGCGATCGTATGCCGCGACGGGGTACTTAAGACCAAATCTTGAGCGGAAGAATTTGCGAGTCTTGACAGAGGCGCATGCTACAAAGATTATACTGGGCGGGGACCGGGCGATTGGCGTGGAATTTGTGCAAAGTGGAAAGAAATATAGCGTGAAAGCGAAGAAAGAGGTCGTTCTCTCCGCGGGCGTGATCCAGACCCCTCAGCTTCTCGAACTCTCTGGTATCGGAGACCCGGCCATCTTGAAGCAAGCGGGCGTCGACTGCGCCATCGAAAATCGCTCTATTGGAGCGAATTTCCAGGACCACGTTTTGGGAGGCATGTTGTTCGATTTGAAAGAAGGGGTGTTGAGTCTGGATGCGCTGCATGGGGGGGAATATGCAAAGGCGCAGCAGGATATATATGATCAGACGGGGAAGGGACCGTATGGGAGTCCCGGGATGTTGATGGGGTTTGTGAGTTATGGTGCACTTATAGGTGAGGAGGGTGTGAAGAAGACGATCAAAGAAATCGAAGGAAACAGTCTTGCGAAAACGGAGTTTGAGAAGAGACAGGAGAAGGTATGTTGCTTTTTGTGTTTGGAGTAAGAAGGCGTATGCTGATAGGTGGGCAGTCCATCGTGGACCAGCTCGCCGATCCTACTTTTGCGAATCTGCAGACCTTCTGCATCCCATGCGGGCTCGATGTATCGGCAGGCAGCGACCAAACGCAATTCTTCGCCGCGCCACCAGAAGGCGTCAATCGAGTCTCACTGATTATTTGCCTAGAGCATCCGCTCTCGCGTGGCACAGTTCACATCACATGTTCGGATCCGCTGAAGCCGCCACAGATTGATCCAGGATACTTTAGGAACGAGATGGACGCAAAAATTCTCGCTGCCGGCCTCAAATGGCTTGACGAAGTGTCGAAACATCCGCTGGTCAAAAAGTCGCTTGGTGAACGGATTCTTCCGCCGCCTTCTAATTCGCTCGAAACGGAAGATCAGAGGGTCGAGTATGTGAAGAATCACATCTCAACACAGTATCATCTTATCGGGACTGCGGCCATGGGCGAAGTTGTTGATGATAGGCTGAGGGTGATGGATGGAAAAGGGAAGATAGTCAAGGGCTTGAGGGTGATTGATGCGAGTGTGTTTCCGGGCCACGTGAGCGGAAACATCATGTCGAGCACGTATGCCGTGGCGGAGAAAGGTGCGGATCTAATCAAGGAGGACGATGGCCGCTTTGGAAGGAGTGCAGAGGGTGGGGAAAGCGCGAGACTGTGAGCGCTTGAGAAACGAAGGCATACCCAAATGCTTGTTAGGATGGTTTGTCTTTAATAAAGTGCATTTAGGAGGCTAATTTGCAACCTTTTTAACGAGTTGTACGAGTTGTTGAAATGATTTGTCAACGTGGAGGTAGAGGAAGGTAGGTGTTGAGGGGCAATTGGCGCTAGACCAGATGTGCTTGACAGCTGACACAGGCTCAGGCTTCGGCCCCAGCGCCAGACGCAACGTGCACTCGTCCACCTCACCTCATGATGGACCAGACGATTCTTCCTCGCGCGTGCCGCTGCCACTGCCACTGCTACTGACTGTGAATAGACGCGTAGAAAATCCCCACGTAGAAAAGCCCCTAGCGACACACTCTTCCCTCGCGACCCTCTCCGCAGACATGGCAGTCATCCCCATAGCGCCTACGATGCATGCGAAGATACCTCAATACTTCGATACTTCGATACTTGGATACCTCGATACCTCGAGCGACTAGTAGCAGATCCATGCAACATCTAAAAATCCGTATAATACGGACATAGGCTTGGAGCAATAGCGTGCGAGTTGGAGAGTTGCTGCGATGGGGCGGGTTCGCCTAGATCGTCCCGCTCCTGGACGTCTGCCTCGTAGTTGTGCTGAATACTGTATATCGTATACCGTAAACTGTAAACCATGTCCTCGCTGACGTCACGCATCAGTGCTGCTCTTCCTCGACAGTCGCGGACGCTTCCACGTTTAGATGCACTGGCTACTTGTCCACGCGACCTCTCTGGCAGCGAAAAATCTTCCTGAGCAATGAGGCGCCGCGTAGTTGGAGATATCTGCCAGTCGGGTCATGGCACAAATGACGTTATCGGGAAGAAAGGCATTGCGAGTGGCCTGGAAGCTCTCGATAAGCGATTATTGGATACGCCAGCTTGGACTGGGTTAGCACCCCCAACAATGACCTAAAAACATTCCGCGCGGGAGCCTTAGCACCGCCCTGGGCGCTTTCCTTTTTGTCTGCGCGCAACGTCACTCACCATCCACACCGACGGCAGCCGCGACGGCAACCTCACACTTCAATACCCACCCCTTCTCCCCCTCCCCTTCCACTCACAATCCACCCCGCCAACTGCGCTCACTCACCACCACGAACCTTCCAATGGGCTATAAATAAAGACTCCAACCACCGGGACCGTCTATAACACCGATTGATACATCCTGATCCACAGCGCGCTGGTACAACAACCACACAATGTCCATCCTTGACACCACCAAGGATCTTTCCGCTCTCTTCACCAAACAGGCGCAGGCCACACCCGCTGCCATTGCCCTCGAGAACGGAGAGACCACCTTCACCTACGCCCAACTCCACGACAAGGTTGCCTCCCTTGCGGATCGTCTCCGGGGCCATGGAGTCGGCCGCAACAGCCTAGTAGGCGTATTGCTTCCCCGTGGAGCCAGCTACGTGATTGCCTGTCTGGCTGCTCTACGTGCCGGTGGTGCCTTCCTCATTCTCGAGCTTGCGTACCCTCCAGACCTGCTCGCCGATGTCATCGAGGATGCCAATCCAGTTGTCGTGGTCACGTTGAGCGCAGAGGTCGGCAAAATCAGGGAGGGCATTCCGTTGGTCACCCTCGACGAGGAGCAACCATCACAACCCAATGGTCATGTGAGAGATCTTCCACCGTTACCTGCAGAGGATGACTTGGATCGTCTGAGCTTCGTGGCCTACAGCTCAGGCACCACTGGAAAGCCCAAAGGCATTGCGAACCCACACAGAGCACCCGTCTTGAGCTACGATCTGAGATTCAAGCTTTCCGACCTTCAGGCTGGTGACAGAGTTGCGTGTAATGTCTTCTTCATCTGGGAGATGCTGCGGCCTCTGCTGCGTGGAGCCACTGTCATTGCCGTTCCGGACGATGCCAGCTACGACCCACGTCTACTCGTCGACCTCCTATCAGCCAAGAAGGTCACCGAAACTCTCATGACACCCACTCTTCTGTCTGCGGTTCTATCACGTCACCAGGCCCTGAAAACCCGTCTCCCGCACCTCAAGACCCTTTGGCTGAACGGTGAGGTCGTTCCAACCAAACTGGCACGTGACGCCATCACAGCCCTACCCAACACACGCCTACTGAACTGCTACAGCGCTTGTGAGACCCATGAGATTGCATGTGGAGATATTGCAGACATGCTCACTAAGATTGGTGATGATGCGCTTGCTTGCCCAGTTGGTCCTCCGATTATCGATCCCAAATACATCTATATCCTTGACGAGAGTGGCCAGAAAGTGGAACCTGGAACCAGTGGTGAACTCTTCGTAGGAGGACATCTACTGGCCCGTGGATACCTCAATCGACCAGAGACCACTGCTCGAGCATTCCTACCTAACCAGTTCAATTCGAAGCCTGGCGCACGCATGTACAGGACTGGAGACAAGGCTCGACTACTGCCATCAGGACTTCTCGAAATCACCGGCCGCGTTGGTGCCATGATCAAGCTTCGCGGCTACTCAGTCGTACCTGGGAAGGTCGAAAATGCCATTGTCGCACATCTTGCCGTCAGCCGCTGCGCCGTAGTCGCTCATGGAGAAGGCGTGGAACGACAACTAGTTGCATATATAGTCAAGGACAAGGAGGTGTCTGCGGACCGCCCCGGCGTCGAGATCGACTCGACCGCACGTAGTTTAAACTCACGACGCACACTCTCGCCGTATCTCGCCCAATACATGCTTCCAGCATTATGGGTCGAACTGGATGAGCTACCGACACACGAAGTATCTGGAAAGATCAACTTGAAAGGCCTCCCCCCGCCCACGAGATCCAACTCGCCTAACGGAAAGGCGCAGAACTATCAGCATGAGTCGATTACTATTGAAGACATCACCGAAACCTGGGCTGCAATACTTAACATCTCGACCAGTGCAATAACTCCAGAGTATAACTTCTTTGATCTCGGCGGTCACTCTCTGTTACTCGCAGACCTTGCGGCTCGTCTCTCTAACCAGTTTGGGTTCCGTGTTCCCGTAGCTCGCCTTGCCGACCCTGCGACTCTCAACGGACATTTGGATACATGCATTGCTGTGAGGGACGGTCACACCGCAGCGATTCAAGATAATCTCCCAGATGTCCTGAAGGCTGACTGTGTCCTTGACAAGGACATCCGGCCCAATGATGTCAAAGAATGTACCATCAAGGATGCCAAGACGGTGCTATTAACAGGTGTGACCGGTTTCCTAGGTGCCTTCCTGCTCAGTGAGTTACTTGAGAGCACATCAGCTCAAATTCTATGCCTTGTACGAGTTAGCGACCCTTCACAGGAAGATCTACCAGGAGCTATTGCCCGCATACGGAGGAATCTGCTCGACTTCGGCCTGTGGAGCGATTCCATCATGGAGCGTGTCGAAATCTTGCCTGGTAACCTATCTCGAAAACGATTTGGCCTTTCGCCAGATGCTTTCGCAGAAATTGCATCCCAGATAGATGTCATTGTTCACGCCGCCGCTACTGTCAATCTAGTGTATCCATATGCCGCGCTACAAAAGCCTAATGTACAGGGTACGAAAGAGGTTCTGCGTTTAGCTTGCCAAGCTGGAGCTACCCTACAATACGTCTCCACAAATGGTGTACTGCCCCCGGCGCCCACACTTGAAGGGTGGTCCGAAGATTCCATGCTCGACATAGCCGACGTTCCAACCAAGCTGGCTGACGGCTATGGCCAGACTAAGTGGGTTGCCGAGCAGCTTGTGCTTGAAGCTGGCCGCCGAGGACTCCCTGTCAAGATCCACCGTGCAGGCACAATCAGTGGTCATAGTGCGTCAGGAGCGGCGAACGCTTGGGATCTCTTAACTGCATTGATCGTGGAGTCTATACGAATTGGACATTACCCCGACGTCAAAGGCTGGCGTGCTGAAATGACTCCTGTTGATTTCGTCAGTAAAGCAATCATTCATCTCGGAAACCAAACAGGTGTCAAACAGGTAGTTTTCCACCTCGGTGACCCGACACCTGTAGACATAAAAGACGTATTTGAGCACCTGGATGGACTCGGCTATTCAACAAAACCACTTGACTGGGAGAAGTGGGTCGAGCTTTGGGGTGATGAGCGAAGTGGCAACAAGGGTGGCGACGGTGCCTTCACAGTGGATATTCTTCGTAGCGGAATGCCGACTATCGAATTCTTGAGAGACATTGTTGTCCTCGACAACGCTGCGACCAGGCCGTTCCGGGCAGAAGTCGAGCGGCCTAAAGTGGATGGAATCTTACTGGAGACATATGCACGCCATTGGTTTGCTCGAGGCTGGCTGTCCCGACCACCGTCCCGCCAGGACGCCAAAGGCGGATTTGCAGCTCTCCCACGTAGAGGTGTCTTATACGGAAAGGTTGCTGTCGTGACAGGAGCATCTAGCGGTATTGGTGCTGCAGTTGCCACTGCTTTGGCTAGAGAAGGTTGCCATGTTGCTCTCGCAGCGCGCCGTACAGAAACCCTTGAGACCCTAAAGCGCAAGCTCGTAATCCGCGAAGGCAAGGTCCTCGTCCAATCAACTGACGTCACGGACAAGAAGCAGGTCGAAGCGCTCTTCGCTGCCGCCACTAAGGAACTTGGTCCTGTTGACATCATTGTGTCCTGTGCCGGTGTTATGTACTTCACAATGATGGCCAACGTGCAAACCGAGGAATGGGACCGCACCGTCGACGTTAACTGCAAAGGACTGCTCAACGTCCTCTCTTCGTCCATTCCTTCTATGTTATCCCGCGGAAATGGCCACTTCGTCGCGATATCCTCTGATGCCGGCAGAAAGGTCTTCCAGGGTCTTGGCGTTTACTCCGCCAGCAAATTCTTTGTGGAGGCGACACTCCAGAGCTTGCGTCTCGAGACGGCTGGTACTGGGTTGAGAGTCACGAGTGTGCAGCCGGGCAATACCGCAACGGAATTGCTGGGCATGAGCACAGATAAAGAAGCCATCAAGAAATTTGGAGAGCCGACAGGCGCAAAGGTGTTGGATCCGGAGGATGTGGCAAACAGTATCATCTACGCACTCAAGCAGCCGGAGCATGTCGCTGTCAATGAGGTACTGATTGAGCCAAGGGATGAGCCGATTTGAGCGACGTGGGAGGATTGAGGTTGTCTTCTAAGGACATGAGATAGAGCGCTTCGGAAAGTGGTAAAGTCTGGGAGGGCATTTAGGCGTGGACTTACATATGCAGCGATACATTCGTAGTTTCAAGATAAAAGATAGTGTAAGTTTATCATAGAGTTGGACGGAGGGGTCTCAGAATAGAGATTCAACATTTATGATTATTCGAAATTGATAAAATGCTTTCACACACCGATTCTTAGTCTTAGTTCTCATTCCATAACTGTCTGAACATGTACCTTGTCAATTTGAGTTCTTGATTTTGTATTCTAAATCTTCAACATAGAACGGCTACAAACACTATAAGGGTAGGCGAAATTGTTAATGGCTTCGTACTTAACAGTATAGGACGACCATAGAGCACGAAACGAAGTATCATACTACTTAAAGCAATTCAAATACATGTTCCACATATTTCCGACCTGATTCATCACATACTAGAAACGCGCCAAACTAACTTGAACCGTTGCGAGGATCCCGTGTGTGGTGGAGCAAATAAGGATCATGGTTCTCGGCAAGATGGCTACCAGGAGCGGGATTACGAAGTACGATGCGCGGAAGGTGGCGGAAACGCAATCTAACACTTGAAATGGTGAGCAAGGGGAGCGGGAACTCCCGCAGGAAGAAGAGGTAGGTTCTGGATGATGTCTAGAGCGGAGCGGAAATGGGGATGACCAATGTGGTGCACGGTACTGAGGTGTATTACGGATCGCGGCACTGCACGTGCGGATGGTACGGCTATAACGTCTACCACGAATATCTTAGCTGGGGCGAATGAAACCATCGTTGGATGTTTAAAACCTTAAACTAACGTCCTAAGCATCTACGTACATTTAGCTGCAGCTTGAAAAAATGATGTGCTAAGATGGTAAAGGATGTGCTGACATGCGTGGATGGAATGTACGGAGTCTCAGCAACCATCCTATAGTCTAACCTTGGTCGTATGAGATCCTTTGCGACGTTGGAAGCACAAGAAAAAAAAAGATTTTTAGAAAGGTGCTGTATATAATAAGGCACAACTCTTATTATTATTTATGCTATGGTGTACCTATTTGCTTATTACTTCACTTGCCTTCTATGCTCCCCTTACATGCAGAATTAGGGATCTCTGAACATGATATGCAAAAGTAACGATAACGAGAACCCTAATTTGTTGAACGCAATTTACAGCATTCATAGGATGAATTTTCTTGTTCGATGCCGCGATTGTGGCGTCACCGACTACAGCTGGTGTTGATCCACTTCGGGAGATTTATGCCGATCGATCGCTTCCCAGCACCCAATGTAGACGTATACACATCGATCATAGCGGGATGGGGCAGGCGGGCGCAAAGCCTACGAACGCCATTGGGCTGAAGCGAATTGTGTATAGCTATGGTTGGCTTAAAACGGGAGATAAACTCGCTTCGTGAAAGGGATGCGCAAGATCAATGCTCAAATGGAATAGTAGTGAGAAGCGGGAGGGAGATCTGCGGTATACTAATATACTACCTTATGCCTCTGATGTTCGCCTTTCTTTTCATTCCATCTCGGTTTCATTTCCCACATTTCATTTTCATTTCTTACACTTCGTTTTAATTAGTGCAACGATGAACTTCATATCATCAGCCTTCCATGCGCGAAAAGACCGTATTGGATCAGTCGAAGATGGCAAGGACGGGATGTCAAATGTAGGCTCGCAAACATCCGTACGTCCACCTCCAGTAAGCTTACCACCTTCTCTTCGCTGTTCATTCGAGATCTAACGAGCTGCAGAGCCTCCCACAAAACGATGCCCTAGCCACCTTCCGGCACATGGTCGGCATCCACGCCACCTCCGGCTCCAGCGACCCCAACGCCCTGATACCCGACCCAACGCACTTCGCCGGCCGCCCGGCACCAAACCACGGCATATACACACGTGTAGTAAAGCACGAGCGCGCTGCAAAAATGAGCTATAAATTCGCCTCGATCGGCATAAACGGGTGCTTGGGGCTCCAAATCATCGTCGCAGCTTCTCTAACGGCCATGGGTGCTGCAAACACAAACCACGTCGGCGTAACGGCCTTCGGCGCAATAAATACTGTGATTGCGGGGTTGTTGACGTATTTGAAGGGCAGTGGGTTGCCAAATCGATTGCGGTACTATGAGAATGAGTGGAAGAAAGTGAGGGAGTATATTGAGCAAAGGGAACGCGAGTATAGTCACGGGGGAGGGGTTGATGTACATGAGATGGTGAGGGGAATTGAGCAAATGTACGAGGAGGTTAAGAGGGATGTGCAGAGTAATACGCCGGATAATTATGTTAGTGTTGGGGAAGCGAGGGGCAGGGCTAGACAAGGGTTGGGCGATGGGATGAGGATGATGCATGGGTTGGGTGATGGGGCGAAGCATGGGTTAAGTGATGGGATGAGAATGATGCATGGACTGGGCGATGGGGCGAAGCATGGGCTGGGTGATGGAGTGAGGACGATGCATGGACTGGGCGATGGGGCGAAACATGGGCTGGGTGATGGAGTAAACATGATGCATGGGTTGGGTGATGAGGTGAAGAATGTAGATACGAGTGGGCTAGGTGATGAGGCGAAACACACGGGTATGAATAAGTTGAAGGAGTTGGAGTTGAAGTATGGACATCGGGTAACTGATTTCTTGGAGGGCATCGCGCATAAGGAGGGGGAGCGTATGAAGCAACTGGAGGAGGAAATGATGAGGAACATTGAAAGTGGAAAGGCAAAGGTGGTGGATACAGGAAGAGATGTCGAGAAAGAAATTGAAGTGATGAAAGAAAAGAGGGTCGATATAGGAAGGGGTGTTGAGGAAGAGATGGAGATCCAGCGGGTTAAGACGTCGAGGCTTGGGCAACGTTTGGGCGAGGAAAGTCAAATCTATGCAGAGAGATCTATGGGCGACAGATGGAAAGATGTATCAAGACACTGAGAAAGACTCGAGTACAAAGACCGTGAAAAGCGCTTCGAAACATTCCGGTACATGTTCTTTTTCTCAACCTTGTCTACCGGCTAGCATCCTCCCTCCAAGTTTAAAACTTTTGTTAATGCGGGTCCGTTATCTTCAAAGTCTATCAGCATTTTTCCCATCGAAACAACGTATTATACAACTCGCATTCAAAAGTATTGCGGCCATTACAAATTCACCTTCCTCGTCGTGGATAACTTCTAACATAGATCAAGTTGACCTGCATCTTGTGGACCGGGTCTAGTGGCGAAAGGGTCGTTCCTTTGGCGAGCACTTTGGGGTCCACAGAAGTCTATAGAGTCGGGAGATGTTCATATACAGAATAGCTCGCGTCCTTGGTCACCTGAATTAACGCGCTTGGCGCTTGAACTCGATCCACAATCGAAAGGTAGTCGATTCTTCTACGTTCACCGGGAAGTTGACGCAGCATGTTACAATTGATTGGTGCCGGGGTGGAAAGGCGTCGTTGATGCGATTTGCTCAGGCAACTTTGAATAGATGAATACTCAATAGGAATATAAGAGAAGTGTGACTGTCAGCGAAATCAGATATTGAGCGATTACGGCTCGCATTCGCACCTTGTTAAGACTAGGGTGTCCGCCGTTAGTGTGGTACCGACTCCTTAGCGCCCACCCCTTTGGCGGTGTACTTAGCAGCCTCAGACTCGAAACGTGCGCTGTCCATTGGGGCAAATAACCTTATCCACACCGCATCTAAGCATCACCCCATGGACATCAGATTCTCAATGCTCGCACCACTGCTCATCTTCGCCGGAGTTGTATCATTCCCTTGAACGACAAGAAACCCACACGGAAGCCATATTCCGTTGACTTGGGAAATATTCCATACTGTCTCGCGTCTCTGCTACCAGCGGAGGCTGAAGTGCTCGGATGACAAAGGCGTCGTTGTTTTGGAAAAGCGCATGTCATTCTTCCTATCGGCACTATACTGCAAAGCAGCAAGCGTGGATATGACATTTAATCGGAAACTTGGCGATCTTAGTTGGCGGTCAAGGCCCCATACCCTGAAAGCTCAGCGATCTCAAATTGCGCATTCCGGTCGATATGTCGATGAGCACGTACTTTGGAATGACCGATCTGGAAGACGATTTCCCTTCTCCCCGCACTCAACGGTTTATGTGAAGCAATGCGCCCCTTGTAGCACTTAATTTCAATTCCCTTTGCACTCTCTATTCGTGGGATGATGCCAGGCGTCAGGCAAGTTGTCGGAAACATCGTTATGCACGCAATTACCACACGCGTTTTGACAGTTCCATCCATGAGCTGAGTTTTGACACAATGCATTGATTGGGGGAAAATATTGATAGGGCTTGGTCCTCGAAACAGCCTTGATCCGATGCGAGTCCAAACAGCGTTAGTGTTGGGGGCTACCCTGATACGCGAGCTGCAGCTTTGCATGCGGCGCTTTTCGAGCAAATGAGCAGGGAGGATTCCGTTAGGTTCCGGGCGGGCCCTCACATATGAACTGGGTAAGATTATTCCGCGGTGTGCTTGGCAGCCAAGAAGTGCCAAGTTCGACATTTCCTATTGTGGGTGTTCCACAGTTTCAACGTCACGGTTTCCAGGGATAGCGCCGGCAGCGCATTCTACAATGAGTTTTAGTGTACCTGGCATCGTCCCTTTATCAAAATCTAGAAACGTTGGAAGAGCTCGTCGAGATGTATAAAGCGAGAATCGTCCGCCGTTGATAGATTCTTCACCCAGCCATTCATTCGCTATCCATTCATTCGCTATCCATTCATTCACTGCTTGAAGCATTCCACATTCGCTACCACATTCACTTCCAACTACATACTTTCTACAGTTTCAACTTTCAGTTTTTCAACTCATCAACCAACTCCAAACAAACCAATCAACCAACCAACCTTCAAAATGCAGTACACCATCATCGCCTCCATCTTGGCTTTCGCCGCTACCTCTGTCGCCACCCCAGCTTCTTCTTCCAACAATGTCTTCGCCATGGAGAAGCGTGCCAGCTTCCCGGTCCCTGCCTCCAAGGGCAGCGTGACCTACAAGGCCGCCAAAACCATCTCTGGAACATTCGACGGTGGAATGAAGACCTACGGCCGTGGTGTCAGCTGCACTGGACAGGCTGAGGGAGGCAATGCGGATGCTGTCTTCATCCTCGCCAACGGCGCTACTCTCGCCAACGCCATCATTGGCAAGGACCAGATTGAAGGTGTGCACTGTCTCGGCTCTTGCACCATCAAGAACGTCTGGTGGGTCGACGTCTGCGAGGATGCTCTCACCCTCAAGGGTGACGGTAACGCCGTCATCACTGGTGGAGGAGCCGCCAACGCCGCCGACAAGATCATCCAGCACAACGGAAAGGGCGCCGTCACCATCGATGGCTTCACCGCCATGGACTTCGGCAAGCTCTACCGCTCATGCGGAAACTGCAAGAACTCGGTCGCTCGCAAGGTCACCGTCAAGAACGTCAAGGCCTACAACGGCAAGACGCTCATTGGCATCAACCCCAACTTCGGAGACACTGCTTCCATCACCGGCACCTGTGCCACTTCCGTCAAGACCATCTGCGAGGAATTCAAGGGAACCACCCCCGGAAACGAGCCCAAGTCCGTCTCCAAGGGTGCCAGCAAGACCTGTGTCTTCTCCACCATCAAGACCTGCTAGATGGTCAACGTGCGCACGCCAGCGCGCAACCAGGATTAAAAAGCGGTTAATATGGTCTGTTGGGAAAATTTGATGTCCTGAAAACTTTGGATGGAAATCTGTATATATTTTTGATACTTGAGAGCACATGCCGTGCATGTAATACACTTCTTCGGAGAGGGACTCTTGTCGCTCTCCACCTTTATTCATGATTCCATTTGCTTGCAGTGATGTACTAATAGAGAATGGTTTGTGATTCTGATAGTCTTACGCTAACGCGGTCCAGACATACCAAGAATAAATCATAATGAACAGACATGCTAGTCGGTGCCATCGACCCTCTCTCGTCGTTTTGATTATGCTTTCAGAGGTCTCGAATCTCCCATCTCAAAATTTGATTAGTTCGTCTTATAGCTAGACTTGAGGGAATACGAACATGCTCAGAGCGAGGTGAGTGTAGTAGAAGAAAATGAAGCATGTCCACCACATCATACGCAGCAACCCCAGTCGCACATTTCCTACGGGTCGTGGAACCTGCCAGGGAGTCGTCCGATCCAGTTGCTTTCAGGATCGTAATCGAGTACATCAACTCGGTTAGCAATGAAAGCCTGTCGTATCTCGTTCATCGAGATTGGCACTCCAACAGTTTTGATCCTTCCGATCGCATCTACCTGCTTGCCCTTGATGAAGCAGCGCTGCGGTATCTTCTCTAATTGGTTTGTTTCATCCAAATTATCTGCAATTGCTGACCCCCAGACGACGAGTTTTAATTTTGGACACAAGCTGTGATGATCTAGGTATCCGAAGAACTCGTTCGCAAACTTCTGGAAGATTGATTCCTGCAACTGCAAAGCTGTTAAGACTTCTTCTTCGGTTCTCCATAGCTTACTCCGATGTTGTCGAAAATGCAGGATTTCGAGTTCGGGTAAAGCTGTCAAAACGTTCTTTTGCAGGTTTACGTCAGTAACATACAGCATTTATTTTATTAAGAGGCATATACTAACCAATTCGGGGAAACTATGGTGATTCACGTAATCCGGAAGAAGCATAGGGCCAGGTGCGTTCCATCGACTTGTATTTATGGCCTTGTTGTGCACGCGATAGCCCAGTTGCCGTAATCGTGAGCAGGATAAACAGATAGTCATGAGGTCCCGAACTGGTAGTGAAGGTGTTATGATGTCATTATCGAACATGCTGTCCCTCCTGTGTAATGATAATGACCGAAGGCGTGGACCGAAGTCTGCTGATTGTGAAATAGTGCAGCCTAGAGTCTGTTCTACGCTCCATGCTAGATGCAGGCTATCTAGCCTTTTGCAATGTTGATAAATATTTGATAGGCAGAAGTCGACCTCTTCCACAATACTAAATCTGTAAAAGTCGACGAAAAGATGTCTTAGCGATGAGCCACTGGCTTGGTATCCAAAACTCTGCAAGAACTCAGCATCATCGAGGCAATCTATCAGCGATAAGCTGGTAATAATGGAGACATTGAGCATTTGTATGAACTTGGTGCTGTCGCGGAGGGAAACGTTCATTAAGGTGAGCTCTTTGAGATTATCGTGTCGGATAATCGTCATATCGGCGGCCTTTGGCAAGCCATGCGACGTATGATAAAGTATCCTGGCCGGTAAATTATCAGGATGAAGATCAAGAGAAAGATATAACTTTTCTAATTGCCCTGTGCGATTGGAGAAGAGGCGACTGAAGAATCTGTTGAACTTTCGTTTTGTGCCAAAGCCATGTACCAGCAACTCTAGCGTGCGCACTCTCTCCAAAAGATAGAGAAAGTTCGGGCTCCAGTTTCGCGTGTTATCAGGCCCGTAATCTTCGATGGGCAAGTCCAGATGCTGCAGAGAGCTTTGATACTTTTCCAGCATGCTCATTGTGTCTGAAAGCAATGTGACTTTCTCGGAAAGAAACCTGTGCTACAATTACTATGCCACTCAGACTCGGGAGTTCTGCTTAGAATAGACAAGTGCTTCAGGCATTCTTAAGAACAGAAGACTGAAAGTCACGACTAAACTTACCGAAACGATGTCAGCTTGTGATTTGGAAGTCTTCCCATGAGCAAATGTATCGTTTGCTTCATTTCCTCATCACCTAATTTATGTGCATCCATATACTCATCCGTGTCGCCGAGCAATTTGTGTGTAACATCAAGGAATGTCAAGCTCCGAGTATGTTGCAGCCCTCGAGAATCAGCGCGATTGAAGATCTGCACCTGATCACGACTTCGGGCATTGATAACGATCCGGTGGTAGAGGCGAGGGTATGCGAGTTTCATCAATGCTTTCGATGTTAGACAGAGCGACTTGAGGTCGGACTTGAGTTCTATCTGTTAGGTGTAATAGATGCGTTAGTTATGCAGGTAGAACCGGACGATAAATCGAGGACAGTAAAGTAAGTAGAAACGGTTTAATGAACTAACATGATCCATTATTTCATCTTGCAGTTCCGCAGGGAGACCAAATGCAAAGTTGAGGCTTGGGCGAGCTTCGCCCATCTCGACGCCTTCCTACTGGTGGATAGGATAGCAGAGCTTGAAGTGTAATAGAAGGCGCTGTACCAGTAGCCTACTCAATCTTAATTGATGTTCAGATCTTACACGGAGATGGATTGTCGAGTCGTTGACAAGAATTGGAGTAGGAGAGATCGAAGTGGGGTTCAACAAAGCTAACGCTATTCAGCTAGTACTAATTCTGACATTCTGTCGACGCAATTTACTCTAAACCCCGTCGATTTTACTAAACCAAATTTTTCAACATGTTCATGCTACTTCAGCCTTCAAGCAAACACATCAGTAGCAAACCTCTCATTTCTCAGCCCCTCAAACCACGCCCTCGCCTTCTCATCACTGACCTCACTCACATCCTTCCCCTGCGCTTCCGCACTTCTCTCCTTCGCCATTTTAATAATCGTCTCTTGCACCCCTTCTCCCACCTCCCGGCTCCCACATACAAACATTTTCCCTCCCGCCTCAAACAGCTCGACGGCTTCTTTACGATCATGGTACAGCCTGTCCTGCACGTATTTGCAGCCTTCAGAATCCTCAGCTTTGCGAGAGAAAGCGTAGCGCACTGACACAGCTCCGAGTTTCTCCCAGCGCGCAAGTAGCTCAGAGTACAGCGCGTCAGTGTCTTGAGAGTGGCAGCCATAGAATAGCAGAGCAGGAGCGAGGGACCGACCCGCTCCGATCTGCGCCGCACGCTCCTGGATGAAGCCGCGGAAAGGCGCGAGCCCCGTACCCGCTGCTATCATGATTACAGGCACATTCTTCGAATCCTTGGGTAAGTGGAAAGCTTGATGCGAAGTCCGTACTGCAACATGCAATCTATCTCCTGGGGAAAGATTAGAAAGGTAGCTAGACGCCACGCCTACGAAGCGTCCTTGGCCGCTTAGCGCGGGTTGGTCGACGATGGAGTATGTGAGTGTGACGTTGTTGGGATTCCAGAGCGGGGAGGAAGAGATAGAGTATTGGCGGACGCGCATGGGAGGTTGCATCTTCAGGAAGGGCCCGAGCGGGAGGCGGATTGAAGGGAAGCGTTCGAGGAGATCAAGAACTGAAACGCGCTTGGCTGTGATCTCTGCAGAGAAGGCAGAGTCCGCTAGACGAGTGAGCTCTTTCTTTGTGGCCTCATCAGGTGTGGCTTCGAGGAGGGCGAGAAGGTTGCGTTTACTGGCGGGTTGGGCCAGCTCGATGTAGGCGCCGAATACGTCGATTGCGGGCATCGGACCTTCTGTAGGGAGAGTGGTGGGGCCAGTGGAGGAGATGGTCAACACGCTGTCCCAAGCTAGTCCGAAGTATCGCATAGCACGTCCAATATTTTCCTTCGGATTCAAAGGAAGGATGGCGAGGTAGTCTCCAGAAGAGTAAGTCATGTCTGAGGGAAGACTGATCTCGATGTGGCGCTTCTCGGGAACTCCAGGTGCTGACAGTATTTCGACCTCTTCGACGCGAGCCTCCCTAACATCTTGGCGTAGAGTGGATGACCGTGGGCTTGAGACCTCAACATCCAAGCTGGTCTCGAAAGATGTGCCAGCTGGAGCGTCTGAGGAGCCATAGCGCTCTTTCATTGCAGGCCAAAACACCTGATCTTCCCAGGTCTCGAAATCAGTAAAGATGTCACCTTTTGCTGCATCGGTAGTGCCAATGGGTGCGATCCTGTTGCCACCACGCTCCTCGATCGTTTCGTTGAGGTAGAGTGGAACTTTGTGGAAGGTCTTCGCCCAATCGCTATGACCACACCCAAAGATGGCATAGGAAACCTTATCTAGCTCTGAGGCTTTCATACCGCTAACCCAATTCACAAAATGCGCCGCATTGTCGGCAGGTTGACCTTCATAAGACGCAGTGATGATAACAACAGGTTTTTCTGTTGGAAGGTTCTCTTTGGTTGAGTCTAGGATATCGACAATGTCAGGCTTGAAGCCATGAGCGGCTGCATCGCTGGCAAGTCGGTTGGCGAGAGCCTCGCATGTTCCAGTGTTTGAGCCGTACAGTATGACCATAGGCTTTCCTTCAGCCGCCGGCTTCCCTTTCGCAGCCACTGGTGAGGTGGTTTTAATTGATGTCGCATCACCAATATGCGTTGAGGCTAGAGCACGCTCGAGTGTCGTCGGAGACATATGGTTCCTCAAATGAGCGCGCATGTAGAACCCTTTAGGTTTGATCGTAAGTGTCTGCTTGATCTGGAGTTGGTATGAAGGATCCTCCATCGTGAAGTTGAAATTCTGGAATAGCATAGCTGTTACGAGCAAGGCTTCTTGCCATGCGAATGGTCTTCCGATACATCCTGACTCTGTTAGTACCTGAACTTCTGTACATACTATGAGTAATAGCTAACCTCTCATGCCATTACCAAACGGCTTCCAACAGTTGGGAAACTCTTTGTTGCGACGGTTGAACTCCTCATCTAACATTCGCTCTGGACGGAACTCCTCGCTATCTTCACCGTAGACAGCGGGATCCCGATGAATCTTTGAGAATGAAGCGACAATTGGCGTTCCTTTCTCGATCTTGTATTTACCTCCCAGAATGGTATCCTCTTTGGCTGTGAGGCCAATAACAGGTGCAGTCGGGGACAATCGCAAAGCTTCGCGAAGTACCTTGAATTGTCAACACTGAAGTTCGCAGAAATGGACTATACTTACAGCGTTCAGATACGGGAGCTTGTTGAGATGCTCGACTGTGATGGGTCCTTTGCCAACAACTTCATCCACTTCCTCTTGAGCCTTCTCATACGCCTTTGGGTTCTTGAGCATATAGTAGAAAGCAAAAGATAAAAGACCCGACGTAGTCTCATGTCCAGCAATGAGGAAGGTGATCATGTTATCAACCACACTGTCTTCAGTCATCTTCTCCCCTGTCTTCGGGTCGACGCCGTTCAACATGGCGTTAAGCCTGCGCCCCAAGTTAGCAGGATAAGTATGAATGATTTGGAAAGCGATCTCACAAGTCTTTCTTCTCCGTCTTGTTCCCCTGCCTCGACCGGATGACATCCAAACTTGTCTTCCTCAGTAACTCAACATCTTCCCAATACTTCTGATTCTCCTGTCTGTAAAACATCTGCTGCACAGCTGGTCGTCTCGCACGATCTCCAGAGACCTTCAAAAAGTCCGCCATGGCCTGGACGAAGGGATGCACAGTCTCGGAGTAGTACGAGTTGAAGCGATAGTCCATCGCGCATAGCGCGATAGTGTCTAGTGTCAGTCTGGTGAAGTCGTCCGTAACTTGAATTACATGATCTGATCCATGTCGTGCCCATTTCATAACCATCTGAGTAGCAATGTCGTGCATCTCATCGAACATATCTCTAATTGCCAACGGACCAAACACAGGTAGCAGTACCCTGTGCGCAATTCCCCAATTCTTCTCCTCTGGTCCATACGCTGTGAAGAGCCCATCGTGAGTGCCGTTCCTTACTTGTTCCAGCGAGGCTGAAACAATCTTTGAAAATCTCTCTTCGTCTGCAACTTCGTTCATGAGTGCTTGGGAGGCTATGACTACTCGCGCTCCGCCTCCTAGGTGGAACTTCCAGATTGGGCCGTAAATGTCGGAGAGATTGCTGAAGGATTGATTGGGGTTCTCGGGATCAATGTCTGCCATGTTTCCAAGGAGGGGGAGCCCTGGTGGGCCGGGTATGGGCTCAAGCTCCATGTTGGAATAGATGTATATGGATATGAGAGAGTGAGGTTATAGGAATGTATATGTATGATTGTGAGAAGTCGGGTTTATGAGTTTCTTAAGATGAAATATATGCTCGCACGAAGACTGTCACTCTTTCTTGGCTCCCCTATGCTGTTGGATGAATGACGACGCACGGTGGATTGGATAGGCCGTTTCGCCGTCTCTGAAACCACCTCTGGAGTCGGTGAAGCCCCTTGCGAAGATGCCTCGGCGTAGGGCAGTGAGCTAAGTGGGTGCTCGATTAGGACTGTTGACGTCTAGTCGCCTAGTCGCCTGGCGCTCGGCCGATCGGCCGAGGTGACTTGAGTGGTTTTGGGGTGGCTGTGAGAAGTGCTGTGACCTCCAGCTTGCGACAGACTCTTGATGTGATTCTTAATATGGGGTAGGATGCGAGTATTGAGAGTTCATGATGTTGGGTTGCACTGCCAATCGTAGCGTCAGAAATCGTGATTGCCTTGGTGGGTAAAATAGCACGTGCATAATTGGCCGGCTTTCCAAGGGCCGTGGTTGGCTGTTGCATGCAGCAGTTGCAGATACCAAGTTGAGGTTAGATTTTCGACATGTTGATGTATTATGTGAAGGCTAAGCAGGCCCACTTCAAAATTACTAAATGAAGCCTATATGACGTCGCTCCCAAAATGTCCCTAGTGCGTGCTATGTGGTATCATAACTTGGCCAGCATCCCATATCCCTTGTGCTTTTCCATCCCTATGCGCGTGCTATCGTACAACATATATATTCGTGCCCCCAATTTACAACCTCATGAACAGCCCAGCGAGCACTCCCATGGCTAACAGAGCTCCCGAAACGCTCCAGCGACCTGCTCCAGCTTGCATGTTCTCGAACGGACTTCCGTTACCATTCGCTGGTGGATCCGCTTTCTGTGAGCTCGTTGGCGCTGCGACCTCCTGTGCTTGCGTGGATGTTGCAGCGGGGCCAGCAGTTGGGCTTGGCGATGCAGCGGCAGACGACGGCGAGTCCGTAGCGGTGGCCCCTGCTTCCAAAGTCGAAGTCACGATCTTCCCGGTGCTTGTCGTCTTCGGTCCTATGACGATTGGGATGATTAATTCCAGCGTGTTCCCATCCTTGTCCGTTGTTGTTTTTGTAAGCGTCGTGCTCTTCAAGTCTCCGCCACCTTTTGTTGTCTCGTCGCCGGAACCCTGAGTTGTTTGCGGATGTGGTGAAGATGTCGCAGTGGCCTGAACGTATGCGCTGCTTATGATCTTGTCTGGGATCGAGTTATCTACGAGGTCGCAGTAGCCGTTGGCGGCGGAAATGAGGTCAGAGTCGATGTCCCAGCCTTCTTCGTCACACGAAGACCTGATACACGATATTGCGCTAGAAAGGTAGGAGGAGCTTTGGCTAGCGTCGCAGATGCCTAGACAGAATCGTCAGTACGCTCGATATTTACGAGAGGGACCTTTTGCAGCAACTTACAAGACTTTGCGTCGCAACCATCGTCGGTGGCTTTGAGGCACTTCTGCCAGCACCTGGGTAACGCACTCACCCAATCGAGGTGCGCCGCGACACTCGAAGAAAACAGCAGGAAGGAAAGGAGATTTAACGACAGCATCTTGATCTTGGTCTTGATCTTGGACGCTCACCTCAAAATTAACACCTCAAAGACTGGTGAGGAGAGGAGTGGAGAGCCGCGAGAGACATGTGGGCTGAACACGCTGTTCGTGGCTACGGCCTTCACAGGTGCTGCGCCTGGGCCCCATTCCCGCACCGATCGACCGCATCACCGAGATTCGTATCGTGAGCCAATCACCAGCGCCTTGTTTCGCCTTGGGGGGCCTCGGGTGGCCTTGAGTGGCCTTGGACGCGGATCGCTGGTGTTTCAGATTGCGGAGGCTTGGCTGCGCTGTGGCGGGAACACAGCAAAGAAGGTTCTGCAAGCTTTTTGATCGGCGGCCAGCTGCTTAAGGTTCCATGCTTGACAGATACAGCGAAGGTTCCGTGAGCTAATCAAAGTTCAGCACATGTACCGTCTTCATAGATTGCGATCAAAACTCTAAAGGGTAGAACATGTCCCAACTCAGCGCTGAACGCGGTTGCAACTCGGCCAACCTGCGCCAAGTGCGAAGCTTTTACTGTTCCGGATTAGCCTGGTGTGGACTGCTCGGTCTGACTTACACCTAACTTCTATTCGCACTTTATCCTGCTCCATGTCATGCCTCGTCTCATTTTAAACATCATACCTAGTCCAACTCTAATTACAGAATAACATTTGCGACCAAAGTTAACCCCTTGCGCACGACTTAGATACACATGTATTCCACTCAACATCACAAGATCCTAAGCTTGACCTGAGTTCCAGATGAGAATTCTACGCGTACCCTAACAAAACAAAGTGATTGACTGAGAGAAGTCCGGCAAGGCTGAGATTCTTTGAGCCTAAATTGCGCTTCAACACGCTGATTCGGTCTAACGCGAATTCCTTTCTACTTCTATACGCATAACAAAAGTTCAAGACGAGATAACCTCTCCATTCCCCTTGTCTCCTCACAGCTTGGGAAACCTGACCCTGAGGAACTGGTTAGGCCAAGCAACATCCAAGTCCAGCTTCCACGCAACCCTCAACACCCACTCGGGTTCCCTCATAAACTGCCTCGCCACCAAGATCACGTCTGCCATCGGCTCCTTCCCATCAGCTGGCTCAGTCATTGTCACCGCAGCCTGAGCTTCCTTCTCGATTTCACTATCCTTCTTCGTACCGCCTGCCTCAAGAATATCCTTCGCCTGTTCCGCCTCAGTGATGAGCCCCACGGCACCAATAAGCAGCTTCTCGCCTGTCTTAGTCAGCTCCGCACGAATGCGCGCCGCAATCCTGATCTGGTAGTCCTTGGACTGGAACATGTTGATCTGCTGCTGGGGGTAGTTTCCACCGCTGCTAACATCTAGGAGATCCACACCGAGCGCTGGTAGTAGTTTTGCTAGCTTGATCGAGCTCTCGACGTCCCAGCTCCCGAACTTCTTGCCGATGTCGGTATTCTCGAGCCACTCGGTCGAACTGACGCGGAGGTACAGTGGCATGGTTTCTGGGATCACTTTGCGGATCGCCTGGACGATTTCCACCAAGAGACGGATTCTGTTCTCGAAGCTGCCACCGTACTTATCCGTACGCTGGTTGGTGACTGGGGACAAGAATTGGCTGATAAGGTAGCCGTGTGCGCCATGGATTTCAATGACATCGATACCAGCATATACAGCTCGTTTTGCGGCTGCCGCCCAATCCGCTACCAACTCGGCAATGTCATTCTCTGACAGAGCTCTGGGAGCCCAGAAGCCACCTGTGGCGTCGGTGGAGGGCTTGCCGTCCCAC
The DNA here is from genome assembly GCA_014905255.1 of Herpotrichia juniperi. Taxonomy (NCBI): domain Eukaryota; kingdom Fungi; phylum Ascomycota; class Dothideomycetes; order Pleosporales; family Melanommataceae; genus Herpotrichia; species Herpotrichia juniperi. The sequence goes on along the minus strand of BLYF01000009.1, from coordinate 418,534 downwards.
GTCCATTCTTCGCCGCCCATAGGACCTACAACATTCGTAGGCCATCCGCCAATATCTGCATCCGCACGAAGGCTTATTTTCGAGCCTCCTGTGCTACCTGTAAGCCAGGCAGCAGCCGTAGAAGATTTGCGTCCAGCATGCGCCAACTGGATTCCCGACTGCGAACCCTGAGACTTAATGAAGTCCGATACCCTCCTCAGCGCTGGAATCTGCGCATCGCTCCACAGCCCCGGGCAGTTTGGGCTGATACGGCCATTTGGCTGCACACCAGTGGCCTCGACGAAGACGAGTGCTGCACCTTTCAGCGCGTAGTGGCCGAGAGTCGCGATGTGGTAGTCGGTGAGCGCTCCGGTATCAGCGCCGAAAGCTGCGGTACTGTATTGGCACATAGGGGCAACGATGATGCGGTTGCGTAGGGTTGTACCCCGGATGGTGAGGGGAGTAAAGAGTGTGGGAACGGGTTTGTCGGTGGACACGGGTGTGCCCGGAGACGCGAGGTGTTGGGGGGTGAAGTAAGGTATATTCTTCACCCCTTGGTTGTGCGTAGGGATCACCATGATGGATTAGAGGCCTTTGGAGTGGTTGTCTAAAGTTTGGTGTTGTGTTTGGTCGAGGAGATTTAGGTCGAGGTTGCGTGCTAAGATTCTCGGATTGTGTAATGCAAACTACGTCGGATCGGACTGTTCGGAGAGAAAGACCCAGGACTTCTCTCCCATTATGGAAAACTTAGAGGTTATCAAGAATAATTTTGATTTGTAATGTTGTGAGAGGAAACTAGCCTCAAGCTACATTTTGCCGAGGTACTTTTCTGTTTCCACCCCTGCCTTTTCGCTTCGTCTCCATCATCCTCTCTACCTCCTCACTCCGACTCCGACTTCTTTGTCATACTCTTTTCTGTGCGTTTATTATTCTATGCATCATTACTTGGTGCATTGCAAAACTCTCACTCTAGAGTCAAGGCAGTATTGATAACATCCTGCGCCAGCTTCTCAGCATGCGCAGAAGTAACCCCTTGTGTATGTCCCGGCGCAGAAAAAGGCAACGAACTCGTATCAATCACCCTCAGTCCTGTAACACCAAACACTCTTGCCTTCGAATCGACCGCTGCTTCACTGGACGCATTCCTTCCCAAGGCGCACGTTGCCGCACCGTGGTGAATAGCCGTAATGCCCTTCCTCTTAATATGATCTAAGATCTGCACATCAGTCGTCACATTAGAGCCGGGCGACAGCTCTTTCCCGAAAGCAGAAATGTGCGAAGCGATAGAACGGGCGCGCTTGACGGCTGCAACTGCTATCTCTTGATCGATGGCGGAGTCGAGCCAGCCGATGTAAAGGAGGGGCACAACGGCGTTGTCTGCGGATCGAATGGTGACGTTACCAGTGCTAGTAGTAGACGTGACGAGTATGCCAATGCTGCCTTGATTCCCAACGGTCCCAGAACCGAGGTTTCGAGACGAAGCGTTTATGACATATTCGATGTTCGGCCAATCTGATGGAAGACTGGCAAGGAACGAGCGAGTGGCATTGGTCATATTCACTGTATAAGCCTCAGGAAATTTCTCCCAACCGCCGAAGTCGCCTGCTGGAGTGGCCAGAGCCGTTTGTCAAGTACTGTTCCACGGCTGCGTTGAAGGTCGTTTCTTCTCGTTCAAATGCTGCTCTTCCTGGCACGTTCGTATCATGAATGATCCCGCCAAGATTGGGCGTGTCGCGGAGGTTCTGGCCTACGTCGGAGAGATCAGAGATCACAGTGATATTGTATTTCTCGAGCTGCTCGCGTGGACCGATTCAGAGACCATCAGTAGTTGTGGAGAGTGCACAAATCCGCTGGAGACGATGACTTCTCGACGGGCACTGAGAGTGAACGGCTTCATTCCGTTGACGGTAATATTTACTCCTGTGGCCTTAGTGCCATTGAAGAGCAGGTTACGGGCCATGCAGGATTGATAGATCTTCAACGATGTCTTTGCAGCGGTAGGTGAGAGGAAGGCCACTTCCGTGCTACTTCGAGTGCTATCTTCGGGCCGCAGAGTAAACGGCCAGTAGCCATACCCAAAGAGGTTGCCGTTGAGGAAACCATCAGATGCATAGAACCCAGCTGCCGCATACCCTTCTGCCGCGTATGATGAGATCGGTTGCGCATATTTTGGCAAACTCAGTTGAACTGGTCCTCCAGGGACATCGAAAGTAGACAGCGTGAAGTTGGCTGAGGCGTTCGCCGCGCGGTATTTGACGTCTGGTGGCGTGAATGAGAAACTCTTCTTCATGAAGGGGAACATGTTGTCCAAAAGATAGGCCTCATCGCCAGTCACATCCGTAATGGCCTGGTACCATCTTTTGGTGCCTCTAATATTATGTTAGTAGGATTGAATGTCCAGATCAGAAGAGAAACTCGCCTGCGGTAGATTTGCTGATTGCGAGCGGAGCTGCCACCCAGAGTCTTCCCTTGCGCGTAATGAACGCTTCGACCAGCGGCGCCAGGAATCGGTTCAGTGAAAAGGCCCCAGTCGATCAAGGGCTGATAGTCTTCTAGGTTTGGGCCAACATATTTGGTAGAATAATACGGGCTGTCTTCCTGTGAGCACGCTTCCAAGTACGCCAATTCGGTTTAACGTACATTTGGCTGTAGTTGCCGTTGGATATCTCGTGAAAGGAGCCTGCTTCTACCACAGCGACTGTCATGTTTGGCAAAGCTTGAGCAACGCGAGACGCTGTTAAGGAGCCAGCCAGACCAGCGCCAAATATAATATAGTCATATGTTGCATTCAAGCCGGGGTTACCAAACGAGTTTCCGAGCAGACGCCCAGGGGCGTAAAATTGCTGAAGAAGAGTTGGGCTGCTGAGTTGTGTTTGCGCGGATGCTAGACCGACGCTCAAGGCGAAGAAGATTCGTGATGAACGCATGGTGGCGATAGCAGCATGTCGATGTCTCCGCGTAATGGGAAGTACATGGTGAGGTCTGGCGCTCTATGCTTGTACCTACAAGCGTTCTTTAGTATTTGGCGCCATGAAGTCATGATCTTCACCTGGGAATAACCATGCATCGCCTGCTGTAGATCCCGATCTTCGTCTCCAGATTTGAGGTCGCTCCCGAAGTTTAGCGCAGCCACCCGCTAGCCTGTTGTCGTAAGGGCCGGGCAATACGGGAGCTAAAACACGCCGAAGGCACACGAGAGGTTGTACCAAAAGTTACCTTCAACATAAATGTCAAATCCAATCGGCATTGTTTGGTGCAGCATTCGATGCGAGCTGCTTGAGTAGAGCAGCCAAAGTTGCAAAGAGGGACAAAGGATCGCCATTACTCCAACTCATGGACGTAAGCGCCTTCCAGACCTTGACTGGCTATATGAAGGATGCCTAGTGAAATTGGAAGTGAGAATGATTTGTGTTCTGATGATGCCGGAAGTGTTAAATTGTCTGTACGTACGCTAGCGAGAAGTCGTCGTCCACAGATTGCTCGTCGGGTTTACGTGGTTCCGGTGCTATTCAACTGGCTGCGGAACAATGATCCAAGGTCGTGATTCAAACCCGATTTTTTGCTGTTTACATCTGTGAAGCCTCCCACAAGTCTACAGTATATGGATTTATTTAGTAAGCCAAGCTCGTGGCTATCAAGCCTGACTATGGCTGTGCGGATGACTCCAGAGAGTCAGCAAATAACACTGATGGCCGTTAGACAAATCTCGAGGTAGCTTATGGCTTATTGCGGGTTTTCCCTCTCTTTCTATATTGGTAGAGGAGAGCAGAAATGAGTGAAAAGGTATAAAATGTACTCTCTAGGTTTTTTTATAGTACGTTTTTCTTGTATATTATCAACTACAAAACTTCTCTGCAGACTAATATGTATAGCTGAGGTTATGGAGAGAAAAGAAACTATGCTGATTAGGCACAGGTACAAGTGTTTACATGCCATTTTCACATTTACGCCAATATTTGACTCCAAGAAACCAATAAGTCTAGCATAGTTCTTATACATGACTTTGTAGTGCACTCACAAAAAGTCGAATCGAAGGTAATCCATGGATCGATTTCCACAATGTCTAATCTACCCATAACAAAACGCAGTCATCGTTTTACGGAAGGGGGAACGGGGTAGCCACTAACAATCTTGGTCCATCACAAGGTGGCGAACTCTGTTCTGTCGATGTAGAAGAATATTTGTGTATTGTTGTGATCCTAGATGTGAAATCTACGATCCCATCGACATTCCCCAAAGCTGTCTCAAGTCCTCGACAAAAGCCCCCGCCACCACAAAACTCTTTCTCTCAATTATATTCAGCATCATTAGAATTTTGCTCTTGTCTTCTAAGCAGCGTGCACGTGCTCCAGCGACCCGGAGTGGATAGAGAAAGAGTACGCCAGCTTGGCTAGTGCTCTTGAGCGCTAAATCTGTCAAAGATAGAATAGCTGACACGTGTGTTTGGACCTCTGACGCAGTTAGGATTGGCCTGGCGAGGTGATTCCAGTAGGGCCGGTAATAGAAGATGCCCGTGAGGAAGATAGATGTTGTGTGGTAGTAGATAGTGGATTGTAGGGAGTCTCGTTCGAGAGTGTAATAGGGTGCGAAGATGTGTGATACGGCCGAATGCGGTGTCGTAGCTATAAGCTTGGCAGAGACTTGAGCTGCCCAGGCATGGAGAGAGGCTTGAATCTCTAAGCCTGTGTTCGCGATTTCTATCAAGTCGGTAGCAGTTGCAAGGCCGCCTTGGCGATCGAGTTGATGACCGCTTATCACTTCTGTCAGTATATCTTTTATTCTACTTGTGTGGAAGGGCTCAGACTAACCGGACACTCAGAGATGCACAATCGGTCATTATAATATATATTGCTTCCTTGGGCTGCCAAATACAACCATTCTCTTTCCAGATTTTTGCCACCAGCTCACGCCAGTCCGATTCGTCCAAGAAGGTGGGTTCGTTGTAGATCAGTGCGCGAGAGATCTCAAAGACCCTGGCAAGTGTGAAGAAAGATCTACTTGGCTCTGAAGCACAGCTTTTGGGACCCCGCAGTTGAAGGAGCCGTGAGGTTCCATAGAGCATATGTTTAACCCAGCCTTCACCAGTCACATCGTACATAAGCTGTAATGAGCGGACGAGTCAGCGTTAGGTGACGGCTTCACGAGTGAAGGCGATCTAACCTCGAAGATTCCTAAGAAAAACGTGCTCCATAAGCAAGCGTCATTGTTGAGTATGAGCTTGGCATCAAGGTCCTGCTGCAAACAAATCAAAGATTGCTGATATGTATGTAAAGCCACTAAGAATATCTTGCGTTGATGTTGCGAGGACACAGGCTGAGATTTCCTACTGGCATGAAGTAATGCCACTGCTAATGTTGCGTTTTGTAAGCTGGCATGACTGTGCCTCAATGAGGCTATAATTCCTAAATCCAAATTGTCTGTGCCAAAAAAATCATGGTCTCCAAGAAATTCCGAGAAGAAGTATTTGGTCATGCGGGTTGACCAGTCCCAGGCTGGTGTACGACATATCTTAGGTGGGGGTGGGGCTTGCGCCGAGGGAAGTACTCGGACAGAGCTGCCATAGTGCATGGTGGTTTGGACTACAACTAATTCGCGGTTGTAGGAAGCAAGGGACGCTGGAGGTATGCAGTCGCGACCTGATAAGTTGCAGTACCTGCAAGGAAAGCCACCTTCACACTAAGATTTGAAATTGTCAATGGCGAAAGTACATCAATAAGATCTTGCGGAGATGCACCTTTATTTTACGACGGGCGCAAGCAGCACATCGCTTTACTCGTCCTCTTTTGTCGTATGGTCCTATCATAACCATTGGGTGGTCCCTAGTACGGAAGGAGACTCTGTCTTGTAAGACAGTGCTTAGAACACGTAATTGGTAATCAAATCTACACAAACTAGCAACTGAAGAAGATCGAAAATGTTGTCGCACGCAGGGGAGTGGGTGTGGGTGCTCTGGGTTTCTAATTGAGCAGCGAAAGATGTTTGTCAGGAGGATCCGAGCTCATCGGAGTTTCTCGCGCTTCTCCAACTGCCACCCCACTGCGCTTATCCTAAATAGGAAATGAAGGAACGCGCCTTGCCTTCTTTTGGATATGCTTGGCAAGAATAACATTTTAGACCCTACATATCGTGTGGTGACTGAATCTTTTTCTTCGGGTGATTTTGAATACGAGTACCTAGCCATATGGAGCAATATTTGAGCGCTGAACTCCAGCTGTGATGAGATAAGTATGCGCAATTGAGTGCCCATTAAACACGTATATAAGGTTGGTCCCAGTATCCTGTCTCTTTCTATATTCTCTACCATTTACTTCAAGCTTCTCTCAAGATATTTCTAACAGAATTATTAACTGCGATCAACATGTTCCTTAACCTCGTCCTCTTTGCTCTCATCGCCGTCAAGGCAGTAGCTTCCGATGTGCTTCTCCCCAAGCCTGGAGGTCCGTACAACACTATCATTAGGACGGCAAAGCTCATTGATCATGGTCGTCTTGACCCATTTGCGCCCAAAAATCAGTCTCGGACCCTTATGATCTCTTTCTTCGCCCCAGTACCAGTATCGCAATGCGGTACTCTGAAGCCTACAACTTATATGCCGCCAGCCACTGCATTATTGTATGATACCACATACGGCTCCCTCGGAATCCCCAACGGCACCTTTGGCAGTTTCAAACTTCAGACTTGCTCAGAGTCTTCCTCATCTTCCATCTCAATTGGCCAATACCCACTCCTCATCTTTTCGCCCGGTCTCGGGAACTCACGCCTTCAGTACAACGCCCTTGTACAATCTATAGCCAGCAATGGCTATACGGTCATTTCAATAGATCATCCGTATGATGCCTCTATTGTCGAGTTCCCAGATGGCTCCTCAATACTCGCAGCCGATATTGAAACTGAGGCCCAAATCGAACTCTCCCTCGCAACTCGCAGCGAAGATGTCTCATTTGTTCTCGACCTACTCCAAAATCCGGCGACAATAAAGAACCTCCTACCTGATCTACGCTGTGTTAGCAACATCAAAAGAGTAGGAATACTCGGCCACTCTCTCGGCGGCGCCACGGCACTATCTGCAATGGTCAATGACACGCGCCTCGTGGGCGGTGTGAATCTTGACGGCTCATTCTTCGGCCCTGCAATCAAGAAAGGCACCAAGCGACCTTTCCTCCTCGTCGGCCACGAGGGTAAAAACCAGACCACCGACCCCTCCTGGGCCACTGCATGGCGCAACCTCCGCAGCTGGAGATTGGAGCTCGAGGTCGCCGGCACGAAACATGGGTCATTCACCGATTTCCCCCTGCTTGTGGATGCGCTAGGTCTGTCGGCTGAGATGCGAAAGGCGCTAACTGATGTCGTGGGTTCGATATCCGGACAGAGAAATACGGATATTGTTAGGGTCTATTTGAGTGCCTTCTTTGAGATGGTGTTCGGTGGGAGGGAAAGCCGTCTTCTGGTGAAGCAGAGCGATGTCTATCCAGAGGTCCGCTTTTTTAGCAAATAAACTTGACGATACTCGATACAACATGTGGGATCCTCACTCTAGCCACCACGGTTTGTGTCATGTGTACGGCTCTACACGCTATTCCTTATTTTGGTTACTTTGCCACAACATAGACTATATATAGTTACCTATGGAGCTTTAAACTCCGGACGGCTTCCTCTCTCTTACAATCAACTCACTACTCTACATGGTTGACTACTCATTCTACTCGTGACAGTTTATAGAGCATACCTAACTTACAACGATTAATACTTTGAGAAGAGAGCTAGACAGAACTTTCGCGAGCTGGGAAAAGTGATGGAAGGTCTCACATGTGATTGTGCAATTTGAGGTCGAACGGGCTGATATATTAGGAGACTGATTCTCGCACTGTCACTTGCCAGGAGGTATATAAATTGCAAAGGAAACACCTGTGAGGGACTTGAGCCAGATTTTCTTACCCTTTTTCATTTAAAATATAGACGTTGAACTGAAATCAAGAGAATGCTCCCTAATTCTAACTTCGATCGAAGACTTGGTTAAATTTCAGCGAGTTCTTCCTTTCGAACAGGGAGTTCTACAAGCGCTAAGTAGGTATTTCGGCTTCCCAATATTATTTACGGCCCCCGGTTGAAGACAAAATGGCTGCAACAAATTGTGTTTAAAGGTGTGGATAATGGTGCAAGCTTGACCATATTAAAAGTAGTTGTTGTCGAAAAATGAGAGCCGCGCCAGGATGCTTAAATCGAAGGGAAGGGGAAGGAGATGAAATGATGTAAGAATGGAGGAGGTGCCTGTTAGTAGGGAATGGAATTAGCTTCGATGCTTAAGATATTGTCTCAATATGAAATGAGAGAACATTTAAAAATTGTGCCTCCAGTTAACGGTATTCCCTGATATGCCTACCCTATAGATCATATCCGGTGCTGATGATCCTGATTGCTTTGCTCTGTGCTTAGTAACACCAGAAAGGCTAGATCATACAATCGTCACGCATGTGATACCAGTCCCGAACGTATTTATTCTGTTAACGGCAATATTTACTCCTGTAGCTCTAGTGCTATTGAAGAGCAGGTAATTAGTTATATAGGATTAATAGATCTTCAATAATGTCTTTATGTGATACTAATTTAAAGTTAGCTTTAGTAAAATATTAAATTTAATGAGCATCACTTAGTGCAGTATTTAATAAAAGTTGCTTAAGTAGAGCCCTTAAGGCTCCAAAGACGGACAAAGGATTGCTATTACCCTAATAAATAGACGCATGCGCCTTGCAGGACTTAACTATGTAAGACAAACAAAGGATGCTTAGTAAAATCAGAAGATAGAATAGGTTATGTTCTAACAATGCTAGAAGTGTTAAGTTGTCTGTACGTACGCTAGCGAGAAAGTTGTTTTCCACTGGTTGCTCGTTGGGTTTACATAGCTTTGGAGCCATTCAACTACTGCTAAACCGCGATCTAAGGTCGTGAGTGAAACCTGATTTTAGTTTATTTACAAACTTATTGTTTCTTGCTGCTTACATCTGCGAGGACTCTTACAGGTATACAGCATCTGGATGTGACCGAGGAAAGCTCTGACTTTCTCCTCTCTTCATAATTTGTCAAGAGCGAACTTTTAAGGTTCCTAGGAGTACCGGAAGTGTTTGACGCCGATGAAGCATTCAGATACGCGAAGCGATTGGTTAATGCCTGCGGCTAGCTGCAGTAGGCATCAGCCTCTAGACTGACAAAATAAGTAAGAAGGATCGGGCCCAATGCAGGGCAGCACATCAACACCAGACATTCACCTAACTACTGACGCTTAAATCAAATTATACACTCCATTAGTTCACTATTTACTGCGACAATTATACATTATTGAACCTTGGAACATGCAATTTGGGCGAGAGATTGTATTGTGGGCGCATTTTCGGTGGTTTGTGAGGGCGGGGCATTGATCCTTCTCATTTTTTGTCAGCCTAGAGATCAGCCAACATACCCCACTCGGATACTTCAACAGCGTCCAAACGTTGTAAGCCTCATCAAGAAGTTAGAGAAACATACGTTTAACAGAGATCCAAACATGTGGCTTCTTAACACCACCACATGCGAGCTCATCGACTATACTGGCCAGAAGATACCCCCATACGCTATCCTTTCACATACGTGGTCAAACTCCGAAGTACTCTTCCGGGACATGGAGACTTTCCCGATATCTGTACAGACGCTGCAAAAACCAGGGTTTTTCAAAGTCTCTCAATTCTGCAAGCTGGCTAAGAGCTATGGGTTCGAATACGGCTGGGTGGATTCATGCTGCATAGACAAAAGAAGCAGCGCTGAGCTATCAGAAGCAATCAACAGTATGTATGCATGGTATCGAGACGCAGGCATATGCATCGTGTATTTACATGATGTGCCTCATCTTGCAGATGTAGAGATGGAGAGTAAGGAAGCAGAAATGGAGCCCAGTACTTGGATCGAAACCTTCCAAAAGAGCCGCTGGTTTACACGCGGGTGGACGCTCCAAGAGCTTATTGCTCCCAAGCATCGACTATTCTTTGCCTCGGACTGGACTGAGATCTCACCTACCGTCCTCTCTACCCAGTACAAGATCGACCTGATCGATCTCATCACAAGCATAACCAAAATTCCTGTCAAAATCCTCCGCAGCGGCTATTCCGTACTTGGCTATTGCGTCGCTACACGCATGTCCTGGGCATCGTCTAGAACCACTACGCGGCCAGAAGACGGGGCCTACTGCTTGCTAGGTCTCTTTAATGCCTCAATCCCCATTCTCTACGGTGAGGGCCTCGAAAAAGCTTTCACACGACTCCAGGAAGAAATAATGAAAAACACTTTCGACCAAACACTCTTTGTGTGGCGTGGCCCTTATGAGAGTTCAGGACTACTGGCACACTACCCTTCAGACTTTGCAAATACCCCGCAGCTCGAGGTTTGGGGGCCTGATATGCTTGTCCCGCACTACATGACGAACACGGGGCTATACATTCAACCGTGCGTGTCCGACGAACCACCAGTGACGAACGGCCTACTGAAGGATGAACTGTTTGCCGTATTGCAATGCGACACAAAAATGGATGATGCCTGGAAACATATCGCGGTGCGGTTACAGTGCGTGGATAGAACAAAGTGTTTGGTCAATGGTGAGTCAGTTATGGCGTGCAGGAGGGTGAACTGTGACACACTGATAGTGATACCTATGGGAAGTTATAACTATATACCTATGTTGGTGTTGGAGGATAGGCATTCCGATCTGGTACAAACGGCGCTGCGACTGCACGATCGGAGGTGGGCCAAGGAGGCAGCAGTACCACATTCACAATAACGCTGAAAGCTCTATCATTACCATCTCTATGCCTAGCGCCTGTTTATCATGTTTAGTTGTAGTTGAAGTGGATCCGTTTCTGTCATATTTCGTATTATTAACTTGTTCTAGCAGATTGAATTTATTTTGCTAAACTAGAAAGTGAAAACCTGCTTCCTGACATACCAAAATGATGTAGCTTGAGAAACCAAGTGCAAATATCTAACAAATTCTCACACGCAAAGCTCTAAACTATACTGTATGTACTTAACTTCACGAGATGCAGTTTTATCTCACGTGTATATCCCCAAGGCACGCCCATACACTCGTCTGATGAGGCGGATCTTTCAAGTATAGATATTAAAGTAGATAGGGAAGGAAGCCCTCGGTTGCTCATTGCTGTCGGACTAATCTCAGGCTTGAAATGTGTCGGATGCTTTTCGACCAACCACTACCAGAACGTTAACACCCAGAAGACAATTCATGCAAGTGGATCGCCAGGCTTTTCAGGACTCGAAAGCGCCATGGAGCCGAGGGAAACTTGTCCTCGAACAGAGAGAAGAAGACAATGGAGAGTATGGGCTAGCAAAACACCTACCTTCTCTACCTGACGGCTTCAAGGAAAGTGCAGTACAACAAAGACCAAGTGCGGATGAGGACCCACACTAGCTCAGGGACGAAATTGGTATAGAAAACTGTCGATTTGTATAGGAGCCTCGTGGGTGTAGGTTCCCATCCAAGCCCCAGATAGAGAGTGTTGAAATGTACGGCAGCAGCCCACGTCGTGTCTCCACGACCAAACCGCCCGCACCCAATTCCCATGCCATGTGCGTCCACTCGGCGCCCCAAACGCTTTCCGATCCTCGAAGATTGACGTCCAACCGCTGTTTACATTCCATCTAAGCAGGCCTTCCTCTTGCGTCCTGCTCAAGCTGACATTGCAAAGTTTCACAAACTTGCAACGCTTCACCGGAACGTATATGCAAGCTCCTCTGGAGGCGCCAATGGAACATGCGGTGGATGTGGACACACTGAGGGGAACCATGGATAGATAGTGTGTATTAATGTTTATCTTGGATAGTTGATATTATGCTGATAGCACAGTAGATGGATGAATAGGTTTTCGGGAGGAGGAGGAGGCGAGACGTCATCGTTGGTGCTAGAACAGAGTAAATAGTAGTAGCAGAAATACACCGAAACAAGCTGCAATGTTGAAGAGTTTATTTTTGTATTGATCGTTGAGTCGAGATGTTCGCTCAGAGTGGAGTATGCTATGGATGCAATGCAATCCTCCTTTTGCCCTATCTATCCGTAGACCTGGGCTTCTTAATCGTGGGCAGTTGCATAGTGATGCCTAGCTAAGGCGGATGATGCACCACGAGTCTTTTAACGATAACCTGATGCCGATTATCTTCCACCTCGACCGCTGGGGTCAGGTCTCACATCCGTCCAAGCACACCCCTCACACTGCCATCGAGGACCACGTTCCCCTTAACGCTCAGCTCGCCAATCCCTGTATCACCTCCAGACCCACCATTCAACCACCTCTGCAGCAAGATGCTGCTTTCCTTAGGCTTGATGCTCTGATCTGCCGTACCGACCGTGACGTGCGCCACTGCATTCGAGCTCTCGAAGATAAGCTCCTCAGTCCCAATTCCACCCTCACTTTCAATCTGCATTGTAGTTGATCCGTTTAATCTCACAACGAACGCCATGATCTTGTCATCCCAGACCACACGCTCGAGAAGCACGTCGCACTTGCCGAGCTCGGGCTCCCAAGATTTCTGGTTCTCGGTCTTTTGCATGAAGGCGGCGTGGAGATGGTTGAGCTTCTCCCAGTAAGGTGGGTTATCAGCGGCGGAGGCACGGTGCATAAGCGTGACATGGAATTCGCCCTGTATACGTCGAGTCTGCTGGAGATGGCGATACAGGCGTGTGGTCTTGGCATCTTTATCTCGGAAGAGGGAGTCAAGTATCGAGGTAACGCGCTGGGTGTTCAGACGGACAGAGAAATACTCAATCCTGGGTGCCTTCTTCGGTTTAGGCTCTTGCTTACTCTGCTTCCTAGGCTCATTGTGGTTGAAATTTGAGTTTTGGTTCTCGTTTCCCCCCTGAAACACGTTCTTCTGCTGGTTCCGGTTACCGCTTCGAGAGAGGTCCATCTTGATGTCTGGCTTGTAATCATTCATGGCCCACTCAATAGCTGCATCGAGATCGGCGTCGTTAGGCATGTCTCGGCCTTTGAAAAGCGAGGGATACGTGCTGTGTAGCTTCTCGATAATGAGTTCTAGATTCTCTCGAGACTCGACAGTCGGGTCGAGGTTGATGACCAAGTCGAAGTGGTCGTCGGGTGCTTCGGAAGGATCGACGGGTTGGAAGCGGTGCATGAAGCCTTCCATAATCTCTAGAATCTCATCGTCGCCCTTGGAGCCTGCCTGGATCGTCTGGTGATTGTCTCCGCGGTCAAAAACACGCTTTCGCGTCGCTTCTCGGATGTGGTCATAGTTGGAGCGGTCATGGACATAGTGCAAGGCAACGAAGCGCGCGTCGGCGACGGTGCGAGATACATCGGCGATGAGCTGGTCACGCTCGCGCTTCTGGTGGTTGTTCCGGTCTGCGACTACGACTGGGCTGGTGATGAGCATGGAAGAGATGGTGTCAGCGAAGACCTGCGGGCGGCCTTTCTTGACTTTGATGTTATCATTCTGAAAGTGACCCCATCCGAACAGCTTTACCAGGGCGAGAGCGAGAGTGGTCTTACCACAACCGATAGTCGCGACAGGGACAAGAACAATGTTGTTGGTAACATCTTTGGACTGCATCTCGCCATTCTGCATCTCTTCGCGAATGATTTCCGAGCCAGTTGTTCCGCACGCTGCTAGGAAGTCGTCTCGTAATTTGATAATACCGTGGTTCAAATTGTACTGCTTGGCAAGCCCAGGCTGTTGGATGAAGGCCCTTCTGGCGAAGTCCAGGTACTCCTTGGTGATCTTGACGTGCTTCTTGTAGCGGGGAGGCTTTCCTGCGATGAGAGCCTTGGTGCACTCTCGCCACTGTCGGTACATAAGATATGGCTCCTCAAACTTGTACTTGAAAAACCAGTCCACCCAGGGTGAGTCCCTGTTCTCTCGCGCCTGGCATCGGATGACGAATCCTTCTGTGTCGCGGCCGTCATAGTTACCCGTCTCGGCAACCTGCTCTAGAAAGCTCCTGACTTTGTGGATGTCGTCTTCCATAACGTACATGACCTTCTTCATGCCCCACTCGTCGGCGAATTTGTCGACGAGGTGTCCCGGGTAGGTGGCGAAGTCGGGAAGGTTCAGGTTCAGGCCGTGAACATACAGCCCCGCTTGCTCGGGGGTGTATGCCAGCACGTGCTCCTCGAAGTTGTCATCGCACAGTTCGGCGACAAGTGTCGTGTTCATCTCTCGCAATGTCCTCGCCAGGTCCTGCTTGGTCTTCCCAACCGTGGCAATATGCCTCTCTACCCACTTCTCGCCGGCCACAGCGTGGCTGAGCGCCACATCGTCTCGCGCGCCGGTCGAGTGCTTGCTGCACACCAGAAGTGTGTCGTCGTCGAGGCCCGAGACGAAAATGATGCAGCCGTTTTCCTTGACGCTCAGCTCATAAGGCCCCCGCGTGTTTCTCTCGACGTTCCTCCATTCCGTCTTGCTGACCTCTCCGTGGTTGAAGAACTTGTCGTATCCCCGGACGACGATCTCGTCCCTGCCATCCCGGGTCTTGTACGTGAAGAGACCGCGCGAGTACGTGGGGAGCCCCTCCTTCTTGTAGTCCCAGTCGTTCATCTTCCACGAATCGACGCTCCTGCCATTGGGCAGAGGGAACGTGTGCTTCTTGACCGAAAACCCCGCGCCGCCCTTGGCCTTCTTGCCCTGGTGTGCATTGAGCGACTGGATGAGCTGCGTGACGACATGCGGGTCTTGGGGTGTGTACGGCGCCGAGTTGCGGTACGCCATGGCCGCGGTGGAGTGGAGATGTGCTGTTCGTATGGGGGTGTGCCGAATTGGCGGCGTGCAGATGCAGACTACCTGAAGTGGTGAAGGTAAGCAAGCAGTGTGCGGAATGGAGAAGACATGAGCGAGGGCGGTGAATGGTTTAAAAGGACGTGGCATTCAGGCAGCAGCAACGCACTTGGAAGGAAGGAGCCGTCACCGTGGCTCGAGGGCGGTCCTTATCGAGTCGTGAAGGGCGCAGGCGCAGGCGCGTTGACGTTGCTGGAGAGTCATCAGTCATCGCATGAGTGCTGCTTGGGGCTTTTCGGTGAGCCCTGGAGGCGCAGGCGGTGGCGGTGCTGCGGGGTCCTGTCGTGCCCCGCAACACCAACACAACCATCTCGAGATGCAAAGTAGCAACACTCCATTTTCACGGCGGCATCCACGAACGAGATGGATTGTCAGTCCTTGGGTCTCCCTTCTCTCTCTAAACTATATCCTTCACACATGGCATTCACCAGGTCCTGGCTGTGGCAAGACGCAACAATGTACCAGCTCCGAACATGGTTTGCGAACACATCTATCTCTCAGCACATTCGTTCTATAGAGCCCGACTAGCATTGGCATTCGACATGATTCGTGGTGTCGCCAGTGGCGGTTTCTGCCTAGACATTCAGCCTCACCCCGCCATAACACAGGCGGAGGCTTCTCCTCTCATCTTACCGTTGAGTAGCGCCATAGCAGCTACCTGCCATGGATCCATTGTCCATCACTGCGTCGTGTTTCGGCTTGGTCGCAGCAATTACGAAGGTGTCCATTACTGTGACCAAGTTTGTTCGACAAGTGCGAGACGCTCGAGGGGATCTCGACTACATCTCTCGTGAGCTACAGTCGTTGACCATGGTTCTGGAACTATTGGGCGATGATATTGCAAAGCCGACTAACACCTCATTGCCGGCGAATCTGCTGGCCCAGGTCAAGGGAATCATCGAAAACTGTAACGGCGTCGTTACCGACATTGACACGACCCTAGTCAAGCACGAGACATCACGGCTCGGACATGCAGGTCATTGGAATTTGGGTGGAGGCAAAGATGACATGGCCAAATTCCGATGCAGCCTCGAGGCACACAAGTTGGCGCTGGAACTCGCCTTGGATATGGTCACCATTACGATCGCCCGCGACATCAAGAGAGATACTGAACAAATTCGTAACGATACCGCCGCGATTCCAGACATAAAAAACGACACGACACAGATACTGGAAGAAATAGCACGTCTGAAGGCTCGGCTCCCTCCAGACAATGCTTTGGGCGGGCACAATCTCACCCTGCAAAGGTTTCTGGATGAATCTACCACCTATGCAGAGACCGTTTGCAACGATCCAGCCGACGATCGGACAGACGCCGCAGTGCCGCCCGTAGACACAAGAGACCAATTACCACCTCTTATTCATGCCAACAAGATTTTGGCCAAATCTCCACAAAGGACTTTGGCAGCTTCTGGCACTCTTGTACCGCCATCAGCAAATGTAACTTATCCACAACTGCCTGAGGACGGACTTATGAAAAGAAATATAGTCGCTGGCCGAGTCGTTCCTGGATTTATCAAAGATGAACTCGGCCTTTCTGGTCGAAAGCACGTCACATGGCAACACGAACTCAGACATGATAATCAAGTCATCACCTTGGATGAGGTCGAGTACAACACGCATTGGTACACTCCTGTATCTTGTGCCCTGTCTGAACTGGCTCAGCAAGGCTTCAAGCTGCGACAACGAATACTGGAACCCCCACGGGAGACTACCTTACTCATCACTATCCTCTTCCTTAAAGACGATGTTTATGGGAATGAATTCTCACCTGATATCTCCACCACCTTGGAGAGCGTAATGGAATCGATACTGCATGCCTCATCAAATACTGTACAGAAAGTGGACTGGTCGCGTGCTGTCGTGGTATGCGTTATTCACGCCTCTGCGCATCACAAAAATCCAGACTCTTCTATTCTTAGTAAGAGCAGTGTTAGCAGCGGGATGGAAGTCCATTGCTCAGCTAACTCTTGTGGCTTCGACCAATCTCCCAAGGAAGGCGAAGATAATCAGGAAATACATGCTCGTATATGGGAACATACCACCGACAAAACCAGCATTACCTACAGTGACCGAGGATGGCCCTCCGCAAAAATAGGGCCGCATCGTCTTCAGATGGTCGAGTGTTTGTACACTCGCCTCGAGGATGTGAAGGCGATGACTGTCGAGGACCACCTGACACCATTCGTTCAGATGCTTAAGGCTCGCAGCTGCGTCTACGTCACGGCAGGAGACAGAATCGACAAGTCAGATGTTCTAGAAGCGGTCTATCTATTGCAGCAACCAGACCAGAACTGGGATCCTTTGCCGCGAGATATACAGGACGAGCTAAGTAGAAAGTGTCACGGAGAAGTTTGGAACAAGTGCAGCGGAGTACTTACTAGAGTGTACCGTCAGTCAAAGGCAGGGCAGAAACTCGAGCCGGAGAGGCGGTCGCTGCGCTCTCGCTTTATATCAAGATTCAAGAAGGAAGTCAGACGAGCAGAAGTGTGGACTAGTTGGTAACCTGCTTAATTTATATCAAGGAGGGCGTCACAAGTACAACAGTAGTATGCTATGCATATGGATCTCGCCTATCTGAGCGTCACAGTCGCCTCGTCATCGACTGAAACTCATCACAATTTCGCTAATGTTTAACACTATTTAAATTGTAAATGCATATCTTTAGCTTTGTCTCTAGGCTCACCTAAGATATCTCATTGTTAATCTTCTATTTACCACCAAATCAAGTAACTGCCCTTGCTATTAAAGATGATAAGCATATGAGACACAGGCTAACAACACACCGCTAATGGAAATTACGTAGTTAGCTGTGACAAATTTGAGGAAGGCAGTTGCCTGTTTAGTTATGGAGATTATAGTTTAAACTATTGCGGGTGAGAAGGTGCTAGCGACACTAAGAACGGCTTCTTTAATAATGTCAGATAGCTTCCTGACACCTCTGGGGCTACAGGTGACCCGGCATGCGCGCTTCATAGCGTTGACAAATACGCATAAATCTTTAGCCTGCCGTCGAGTCTAATAGCGGAGTGTCCGGAAGAACGGGCAATGTTAAGTTCCGGCTGTGAAACTCCTTCCGGAAATCCTAAATCACGTTTTCCGGTCTTCCGCCGCTGTCTTGGCCCACTAAGATTGTTCGATAATAATCAACGCAATCAATTAAGAGGGACACAAGCCGATTCTTGGGGGATAGCCTCTTATCGCTAAAAAAAATCAGCTTTTAGATGCAAAAGACATGAGCCGGCCAGGCTTATGCATTATCCTAACACCTTCGATAGCCTACTTTTATAACTCTTTACTATTCCCTTCGTTATATATATCTGCACCAGTTCTAATAAATATGTGAGATTCACATAAAATATACTACCATGGCCGCCCCCGTAAGCTTGAAGGATCTTACCATTGACAACATTACTGAGAATGTCCACGCCATAAACTCGCAATGCAAGAGTCTGCGTCTAAAATACATTCTGGAGCGAACCGTCACCCATCTGCACGATCTCGCGAGAGAAACTAGACTCACTACAGAAGAGTGGATGACAGCCCTGCTCTTCCTCACAGAAGTTGGTCAAATCTCGTCAGATGTTAGACAGGTAAGCATGTTTCGGCGTTAGAAGCGACGATGTTGATATCTGATCGGATGTAGGAATTCATTCTACTATCAGATGTTCTGGGGCTTTCTCTCCTGGTAGATTCAATCGACCACCCCAAACCAAAGGGCAGCACCGAAGGGACGGTCCTCGGCCCCTTCCACACCCACGAAGCCGAACACACCGGCCAAGGCGGCCTTATATCACATGACCCAGACGGGGAGCC
The DNA here is from genome assembly GCA_014905255.1 of Herpotrichia juniperi. Classification (NCBI taxonomy): domain Eukaryota; kingdom Fungi; phylum Ascomycota; class Dothideomycetes; order Pleosporales; family Melanommataceae; genus Herpotrichia; species Herpotrichia juniperi. The sequence continues at coordinate 399,916 of BLYF01000009.1, read as the reverse complement.
CCTCCTAGTCATATGTACCTTGAAAGGCGTCGATGGGGAGCCAATCTCGGGTGCTGAGATTGATGTCTGGGAAACAGACTCGAAGGGGTTCTATGACGTGCAACACGCAGCTAGGACAGGTCCGGATGGCAGAGCGGTGTTGACGAGCGATGAAAAGGGTGGCTTTTGGTTCAAGGCTATTGTCCCTGTGCCGTATCCTATTCCACACGACGGGCCGGTGGGAAAGCTGCTCAAGGTGTTGGACCGGCATCCCTACCGGCCGAGTCATATGCACTTTATGTTCAAGAAGGCTGGGTATGATCCTTTGATCACGTAAGTTCATCTTGACGCATTTTATTAGCCTGATTTTGGCTGATATGCGTTCATAGCGCTCTCTATCTTAGAGATGATCCTTACGAATCCACCGATGCTGTCTTTGGTGTCAAAGACTCTCTTGTGGTCTCAATCAGTAACATTCAGGATGAAGAACAGGCAAAGAAATACGGCGTGAAGCTGGGATCTGCTTTGTTAACATACGACTTTGTTCTGGTCAAGGCAGAGGCTGCAGCAAAATTACGCAGGCAGAAGGCTGAAGAGGCAATGGCTGGTTTGGGTCGCAAATTCAGATTTATTGACGACCTGCCTGTCCCTGATGTAGACTAATAGGGAGAGAATCACGCAGATAGGATACTGAAATATTGCGAGAAAAACTGATCTTTATTGTTATGATCTTTGTACGTGACATGTTGTTTCTTTATTACATTGTTGAAGTCAGATCCGTATCTGGCTGATCGCCATAAAAGGTATCAAATGAAAAGTCTGATATGTCCAAGCCTGGTATAGTGTTTATTCCTGCCGTAAAATCTTGCAACAAATTAGGATCTATGAGGGACGCCAATAATGGCCCAGGGCCCTGGTCGTGTCCGGTATAGGAGAACAACGTACGCGAAATATTGCCTTCGGCATTCAGCGTCATATCATTCACGTCTACCTGAGCTTGGGGTTCGCTGTCGTCTTGATCTGAGCGAGTTTCTTCAGGCAAGGTAGAAGTGTTCTGTCTGTTCTGAACACATGTCTGCGCGACCTCCAATACTTCTCGTATTAAATCAGCACTTCGTCGAGCGACGGCGGCCTCCTCCATTGATTGCAGAATATCTCGGGCCTTGATGACGTCGATGATTAGGTCGTTGCTACACACAGCATTATGGCCGAGCATGATAACATATAAAACGATCATCCCGGCATACAACGTGTACGTAGAGTTGTACCACCAGGTGCGAAAATAGTGACGATGGGCGAACGCATCGTAAAGGACTCGGATTGTCTCTCGGGCGGCGTCCAGACACAGTTCGACATGCGTTGACATTTGTCGTTGCGCCCTGGTCATGGGGGCTACCAAGAAGGGCCGATGTATAAGGATCCTCGCGTTCAAGTACCTAATGTGTAGAACGAGCTTCTGTTTTGCGGCCCATTCTTCTCCACGGAAAGATAATTCGTCAAAATCAAGCCACTTGTGTAGCCGAGCTTTCCAATCACCAAGAAGTCCGTCAAGCTCCTTTGCAACCGCTGACTTTTGCAACAAAGTAAGGCCTTTTGAGTCGTGATACAACTCTTTCGAGACTCGTCGCACAATCGTGGCGAAATGAACCATCTCATTGATCATGGCGACACTACTGTCCTCCTGTTCAGGTGTATTGAGAACACTGCTGTTGTGGTCTTTAATAACGGGCAGAGGTATTTGATAGTTGCGGGGCTTTCCCAGACTATCTCTTCGTCCTGAACTGCAGCTCATGTCAATCTCATGGGAGTAGATGCACCACCAAGTGCGCCGAGCAGCTTTGCGATGTTCCATTGAGCTTGTCATGGACTCGTTTGTAAGGCCAATAGCGAGCGCAGTGCGGACGGCATGCCCACAGTACATATAACAAGCGTGTGGCTTGTGAGAGTTCTGGCAATATAGAGACTTTGTTGAAGTTAGTGAGTATCAGCCAAAGGACTATGGGAGACAGTTTACCATGAGAAGGAGCGTTTGGGCGCTTTCTAACGAGCAAACTTCAAAGACATCTCCCAGTAACTCCCTTGACTTTCGGAAATAAATTTTTGACAATGCCTGCGAGGAGATGGGTTGTTTCGAGTTATGAGGTTGTGCTACTTGTTCTATGCATAACTTGATGTCTCGCCCAAAGTCCCGAGATACACTACTTTCAGCTACAAGGGCTCCAATCGCCACCACAATATTGTACAGAGCTAAAAAATGTCTAAGGTGTTTTTTCTCTTCAAGTGGTGCATGTGTGTCCCATATTTCTTCTTCGCATCGTGCGGTGAACACCATTGGATCAAGCATGGGATGGAGATGGTGTAGATTGTTCATGAATATACGAACGTACTCCCGTTCCAGTCGTTTCTCGGCTACACGGAATGAAGTGACTGGAACAGACCTGTCGGTCGAGGACAGATGAGGGGACAAGAGAGGGTGGTTAGTGGCATGCCTACTCCGACTGTTTTGTGGGGCTAGCATCGGGCTATCAGGTTGGATGGGATTCAAATGATTTGCATCCCTCGCACGACTTGAAGCAGCCAAGGGGGCTCGCGAGCTGTGCTGTTGCTTGTCCGTTACTAGAGGAGGTGGTTTTGGTCTCAACGGCGTTGATAACGCTTCTTCATTGGAAAGTAGGTTGATAATTGAGAGCCGCCCCTGTGGCGAAGTAGTAAAGTCGGGCCCTGAAACATGCTGGCCAAATATCCATGGGCCATTCTCGCCTAGAAGGGAGGATTGCTCATTGCCGCCGAAGCTTGAAGGGGAGAGATACAACGTTTCATTGCGGCCATTGGAGCGTGCATGTCCCGGGGGAAGATGTTGTTGGGCAAACGCGAAGAGTTGGTTGAGAAGCACAAAATTGGATGACGTGCCGTAGAATTCAGTGCCGTGAGTGTGTTGGTTGACATCATCTACTACATCCGAGTCGTGAACAGGCAAAGTTTCGGATGCAAAAGCTTGGATCAAGTATTAGCAACAGGGGTTCAAGAAGATGAAGTAGAAAAGGCTTGCATGTACCTGAATGGGCCGATTCTTGAGTTCGTCCCGGCGTCTCGTTTCTAAGCGGTTCATCTTGACCCCTTCTAGCGGATGCTGGGGACGGAGAATGATCTTGTCTGTCCACTATTTCCTCGGAAGCCTGGCTCTGGACGCGGATGTTTCTGTTCCGGGCATTCCGCCTTCGAACTCCGTACTGACAGTCAACAGAGTGCTTGATGCAATTCGAGCATGGCTGTCGCTGATTACATTTTGCCTTTTTCGCACGGCACCACTGACAGGCGTGAGCTGCCCGTGGTAGATTGCGGCGACTGAGTGAAGTAGGATTATCGGGCGCAGCAGAATCCCACGAGCCCTGCGCTGGTTGTGGCATACTGAGCGATTGACTGCCTTCCTGCAGATTTTTGATAAACAGGTAAAAGAGTTGTGAAAGCAGGTACCCGTCGGAGATAAAGGCGTTCAACAACCATCTCTGTTAGTGTTAGGCACACTCTTCGGCCCGGCACTAATTACCTCGGCCCCACACCGTTCAATAAAACGCCCGGACGCCAAAATCGCTAAACCAAGTTAAATGTGTAGAGCACCAAAACAACATTTCTGCGTAAAGGTGAATAATGCAGCAACATTACAGACGTAAACTGTAAAACCCATCTAGGAATTAGCCATTGCAATCATCTACACAATTAAATGATTCCGTGCAATAATAAAACTGCACTGCAAAGTTACTGCGCTTTACAAACAGTTCACCTTGGGAGCCCGGACATCTTGCTGAACCGCGTGCCTCAAACAAAACGTCTGGAGTCGAGGCCTGCTACTTGGCGTGCATGTATGTCACAATGTCTGCTCTATTGTCATGATTGCCAGACATGTTGTTTGTTTGATGTAAACACGGCACGAGGAATCGAATGATTGGGTATTTTGAGTTGATTGATTGATTATGGAAACTGAACACTGAACAGAAGGTAACTGAGTAGAACGAGGTGCCGTGCTGGGCGCCAAGTCGGTGCCGAGTCGGCATAGAGAAGCCGAATTCTAACATAATTTAATGAGCAACAAACATCCGAACGCCGGAAGTGCTAACCACATTTCCGAAAGCAGGTGTATAGTAGGACTCAAGTAGCTCTCCACATGATTTTAGCCACTTTCATTTTTGGGTGTGAAACCTTCAAAGACTGCAACTGTGTAGGTTTTTGCAGTCGTTATATCAAAAACCAGTCGACTGAAGCAAGTTTGCAGTATGGCTATCTTCCAAGACACCTCGAACGCTAAAAGGGATCTCAGAATCCTGCCGTCTCGTGCCCTTCCGCTACCCAGACTTTCTCCTAAACCAAACAATCCATCGAGCACAGAGGAAAACTGCGAAGTTGTGGTCATAGGCGTAAGTAAATGTCATCATAGCAAGCAAGTCAACTTCACTCACGGCTCTATTTTAGGCTGGACCGAGTGGCCTTTTCCTTACCTTATTGCTGGCCAGATATGGCATCACGGATACTTCACTGCTCTGCCTAGATGCCAAGCCTGGGACGCTAAAGGCTGGTCAAGCAGACGGGCTGCAGCCTCGTACTTTGGAAGTTTTCCAGAGTCTCGGCATAGCTGCAGAAATCATCAGCGAGGGCTGTCATATGGAGGAGGTTGCGTTCTGGAACCCAGTGTCTCAAGGCTCGCAAAGAAACGGCAGCGGCAACGACACTAAACAGGGCATCGAGCGCACTGATTTTGTCCCTGATGTTAACGTGCCTGCTCGCTTCCCTTTCGAGGTCACAATCCACCAAGGCCGCATTGAGCGCATCATCCAAGAAAATCTCCATCTCTATGCGCCGAAAGATACGATTCGAAGATCGCATCGCTTCCTTGAGTACGTTGTTGACGATTCTCACCCCGACTTCCCTATCTTGGTCAAGTTCGAATACGACCACATGGACGGCACTAAAAAGCAAGATTCCGTTCGAACAAAGTACCTCGTGGGAGCGGATGGCGCACACTCACTCGTGCGAAAATGTATGGGGCTGGACCTCCAAGGCGAGACGACCGACCACATCTGGGGAGTATGTGACTTTGTCGCACAGACTGACTTTCCTGATATACGGAAACGGTGTGCGATACATTCGGACGCAGGGTCAGTGATGGTGATCCCCAGGGAACAGATTGCGACGGGTGAATACCTTACTAGACTGTATGTCCAGGTGCCTGGGGAGGTCGACGCGAACTCAGGCTCTGGAACAGACAAGAGAATGGCAGACAAAAAGAGACGGGGAGCCATCACGCTGGAATACATCTTTGAGCAGGCACGTGCAGTCTTCGCGCCGTACGAGATCAAGATCAAAGAGGGTACCACACCTGATTGGTGGGCTGCATATCAGATAGGTCAGCGTATGGCGCCCAAGTTCTCCGCGAGGACCCCTGACGGTGTGGACAGAATTTTCATTGTCGGTGACGGTAAGTCCGATGTCTACATTTTCCGAAATGTAAATATTGACAAGAAGTAGCATGCCACACACACAGTCCGAAAGCTGGGCAAGGTATGAACGTGTCCATGATGGACTCTTATAACTTAGCTTGGAAACTTGCCCACAGCATCAACGGATTAACTCCGCGTGCCCTATCTGGGGCAGCAGACCCTATTCTTGAGACGTTTGAGCAAGAGCGCGTCGATACCGCCCGCCAACTTATTGAATTTGACACAACATTCTCACACATCTTCTCCGGACAGATTGGATCCGACGATCCTGCAATGGCAGGCCTGACACACGAAGAGTTCCTCCGTGTCTTCAGAGAAGGTAGCGGGTTCACAAGTGGTTGCGGTCTTCACTACCAACCTAGTAGGCTAGTCAAGATGCCGGCCGAATCTCATCATAATGCGGTCCCTAATGGGGATCCACTAAGCGGCACGTTGACTCCCGGTAGACGACTGCTGAATGTCGAAGTGAAACGTTATGCGGATGCTACTACTCGTCAGCTACATGATGGTATGTTTTAGCAATTGTGATCTGAACGAAATCTAAGCTGACTCGGATAATAGAATTGCCATCAGTAGGCCGCTACCGTATCCTCGTGCTCACGAGTAACGATCTTCTTGATAAGTCGGGTGCTTCACAGTTAGCATTACTATCATGTATCAAGACTATTCGACAGTTTCCTGCATGCACGATTGACCTTGTAGTACTTCACCCGTTAACAAAGCGTTTCCAGTGGACTGATATACCTTTGGGTGTAAAGGATGTTGCGGAGATGCGTATATACGGATTGGCAAATAGGGAGGATGCGTATGAGATTTACAGAATATCTAAAGGTGAGGGAGTCATTGCTACAGTTAGGCCTGACGGGTATATTGGTATGCTAGCGCCTCTATCCGGTTCTGCAATGGTGGAGGCATATTTTCGTGGCTGTTTGATCGGAGTTTGAACTCAATTTGTTATCATTGTTGTTTCATTGGACGTGCGTGCTGGCCTGGTCATGATACAGTTGCACGCAGGTGGTGGCAGTCAACGTCCTCAGTGTAGCAACAAGGTCCATGTTCCAAAAAAATGTAAGACTAGTTTCACGCGGCGGTGTAGAGAATTATGTATGCAAAATTGTAGCAATGAGAACTATTGAACACTCCCGGAAGGAAGCTTAAGTTCTCAAAACCCTATTTGCACATATAGAATAGTGCTTTACGTTGATCGACGTAAAGGCTTATATTGTTGTGCTATCGGATTTCATGGTCATCCTCCTTCGCAAACTAGGGCCAGTTGGTTTTTTACATTAATTAGTTCAAGGTGATTGCCTGTGACCAAGGATTCTGTGGCGATGTTTAGCCATCTCCAGAGTATTCGGATCTACGGTACAAGATAACACCCCCTTCTTTCCGTCGCCTCTAGCACATCCGAATCTTTGCTATGGGACGACAGACTTTTATGCGACTTATTCGAGTTATCTTCAAACCGGCTGTCGTTCTCTCCATAACCTACTATAGCACTGCCCTGCTATACTAGCAAAACCCTGTCGAGGTGCTATTTCATCGCGTTAGGCACATGCATCCAGTTGATACGGGCTGAGACTTTTCATCTCATCTCATCTTATTAAATATGTATTATTCTAACACTACCTACACATACAGTTTTCTTATAAACCTAGACCCTTTTGCTGCTTAGGACATCCCCACGCCGTACTTCCTTGAGCAGGCCAGCAGAAGCCAGTATAAGATCCAGATATGGCGAAATCCCTGTCATCTACAGCAAACACCTGCTTCGCTGGTAACCATGTTACCCTCTTGAAAACAGTGCCGGATGAACACCGCTGTGCTGATGCGCTTGTTATTTGCCATAGACAGAGTTTTGCTGTGAGATCCCTCGTGTCTGATGTAATGCATGGCAAATCTGTGACGGTCTGACATTGAGATCTTGGTCCACACCCGCTGTAGTCGTCACACGTCTTGATCACACCGCTTCTTGGCTGTTCATCGAAATCCTGGAGACCATCGCCTGGTGTATCAAATGTATACTCGTGGCCATCCGGTCCTCCGTGATGTTCCGGTGATATATTGAGCGTTCTTGGTGTCGGGGGCGAAACGGTCATGTTTTTGAAGTGATTGGACCCTTCAACGCATAGTGCATTATCGTCAAAAGAAGCAGTGACGACGTCTCTCCAAAGACGGGACATGTTGTATACATTCGCAAGAGAGTAAAATATGCGGCAGTTGGCTGGCTCATATTTGAACTGTAGGGGAATCGGATCATTGGGTCGTATTTGATCGCGCAGGTTGACACCGAAGTAGGTAGTGTAAACACCTGAATCGCTCGCATTTTGCTGGTTCAGTTGCGGGAGTAAAGACTTCGCAGTCGTATTATACTGGCCAATGAAGTTTATAGCGTCATCAAGAGAGTCCGAAGAGTATGCGGCGGCACCTCGGTTGCCGCCGACAGCTTGCATGGGACCCGCAGTTGGTTGCCCTCCAACGACAATAGTTTTCGCTCCGGCTTGAGTAAAGAACTCGACTAACAATGCACATGCCGACGAGCAAACGCCGTCGGTTAACTACATCATAGTTAGACTTGTATAGGGCAAGCGAGGGAAGAGCTCTTACAAGGACAATATTCTCTGCTTCGAAACGTCGTGAGTAGTATTCCAGTTTGTCTGGTGGGATGGCCGTAGCATTTGGGTACCTTTCGGTGTATCCCCAAGGCATCCACGTGTCGAATATTGCTCGGTCAAAAACCCAACTTGAAAGGTTATAACGTTCCTTTCCAAAATGTCAGTAGAGCGCTGGCTGTGTCAAGTAAATGTAGAAACCTACTGTCTGCGAAAAGGTGTCTTCATTGTCAAGGACAGCGCGATTATATTGTGCCCAGCTCGTGAAATTCTTACCAGTAGCGGCATTCAGACGTGAAGTGACCACCCATTCGTTAGCCACAGTTTCGATATCAACCAGGCCCCTCCTTGTGATGTCGTCGTATCTTGTGCTATAGCTTTCACCAAGGATGTCGCCAAGGTGATGGCTGCGCCTGCGGCTTGCGGCAAACGGAACAGGAGCATCCGGAAAGAACCTCCTGAAGGTGCTAAAAACCAGCTCGACAGTGCCTCCAGTATTTTGTTGCAGATCTATTACTATCCTTGACACTTTTGCCTTCGTCGCATTGTGGAGGAAGTAGTCTACCGTGTCACCGAACCTGCCAACAGCAAGTCCAACTTGGTCAAACGACGGGATACTGAGAACAGCCGCATCGACGTCTTTCAGGATGTAACCGGAAAGGATACCATCCTCGACCACTGCAAGTCCAGGCTGGATTATATCGGGATTAGGGTATGCACCAAAGCTTATATCGTGCCATGAGCCGGCGGTGGCATTAGTGGGTTGAGCCTCATCGACCCCAGTGTATCTATAGGCAGGATTGAATGTCTCAGTTTCGTTGTATGAAGCTGGTGGAAGATTTAAAACAAAATAGTTGTAGAAGTCCCCTCCGGTGGTGAGTGGTCCCGTGTTATAAGGTTCGTTATACTTAGCTAGCCATGATGTGTTGTACCGCTTTCCATCTTCGAGTTCAATCACGAGATCGTCTCCAGGGTAGAAGGTGAGAGCTCCGTAAAAAAGACTGCTATCGCCGAGGATGTCGAGTGTAGGAGTCGTAAAAAGTTGATTCCATTCCGTGTGATCTTCGATATTGCCGACCGCATTCAGAGCTGCAAGTTTAGTCAGGAATTCGATTGTAGTTTCGTTGTTGATCGATTTAATGGCAGATGGAGGTCCAGCTAGTGTCTGGTTCTTGATTTGTGTGGTGATATACACTTTAGGAAGTGCTTTGCCATCCGTTGATACAGACGAGATTTCGAATGGGGCGAGAAAGGAGAATGAAGCCAGGATCCCCGATGTGAGGGTAAGATGGGCGTCATGTGCTGAGTATATAAGGTGTTGCAAGTCTACCTCAAAGTTGTACTGATTTGTGTAGTATCCTGCAGTTATGTTGCTCTGAATTAACTCTAGACCCTTGAGTATATCGACTGGAGGTTGCTGGTATCCTATAGGAGGACTTTTCAGGTACGCGAGTGTACTTTGAAATTGGATCGTTGTGTTGATATAATTGATAAATCGGGTCGCAACTCCAGCATGAAAGGGTACGCTTGTGAGGCAGGCCAGAGCATCTCGCGCATAAAAGTAGGCATATTCATCGTTCACGCTGTTAATAATTGTACCACATGGATTCGGGTCGACTAAAGCCTCGGGGTTATCGTCGCGTGCGTGGATCAGGGGCGCGGGCTTGAGTGATCGAAGAGGAGTCAAGAACTTCCCGTAGGCGAAATGCAGGCACGAAAGAACAACAAGAAAAGAAGTAAGGAACTGCATCCTTCAACGGGCAGGGAGTGATTTGAATACTCTTGAACGATAGCTAGCGACTTGACGTTGATTAAGGAGTTGCTACATTATAAGTGTACAAGTCATGAGAAAGAATACCAGAAGCTGTTTGTAGATTCGCAAGACATGAATTTACCCGTACGAGGTTCATGTGGCGTAGTCAACCGGTCAAGAGTAAGATCATAAGGACATCACCGCTAGCACAGGGTGGTGATGGGGCCAAATCCTCACCGAACAGGTCTATCTCGGAAGTGTAAGAAAAATAATTGACAGTGAGGATCATGAGTCCAAGATATAGGATATTATGCTGACCAACACAGGGGTGCATTGTCCTATTGCGTCTGTCCCTTAGTTTCCGCCCCATACTGGAGCACTGCCAATTAGTTAAGCCTCGTAAAACAATATTTGGCCCTTGTCGTTAAGCACAAACGCTAGCCCGATATGTCCGCGCGTATTCCTAGTCTGTCTGTAGGGAAATTACAACATCCCAAGAGTTCTTAGCCCCCATAAGGCGCTCACTGTTCGAATTGTAATTGAGAATAGTGTGAAGAGGATTGTAAAAACAATATCCTCCCCAACGAAACACAACGCTCTCCGTTGCGCAAGAAAATGACCTTGCCTTACTTGAAGGAAAAGCTCGAAAACACTAAATTCATGAACAAGGCCTTTCACAAGGTTGTTAGATACACGACCCCTCAAAGCCATAAATCTTACAGCTGGACTGATTCCATATCGTAGATAATTGCACCGCGACCGGCCTTCAAAACTTCTCATGACCTGCCGCCGGATGTATTTAGTCCACTATTCGATTGGTTGTTTAAGTCGATGACATTCGCCCAATGGGTTAATTACGAGTGTTCCTGGCAGCTCAACTGCACTGGTCCGCCAGGTTCAGGAAAGGTAGGTTGTGCTCTGTATGCCATAATATTGAAAAGAAATACTGACTGATAACACAGACAATTTTCCTCACACTAGCAGCACAGCAGATCCGGAAAGCTTTGTCTCAGTCGTTGGATGTGGAAATTCACATAGCATCTCTATACCTCACTGAGGATCGGTCCGAGGACGACAATGCGTTTCTTCGACAATGTCTAAACTCTATCTCTCAGCAACTAGCTTGTACTGTGACGGTACCAACACAGACGTCATCTAATGGACCAAACAATAACGCGCTGCCATCCTTGAATGATATTACACAGGCACTCTCCGTCAAGATATCTCAAGATGTAGGAGCTCATCGTTATTTTCTTCTGATAGACAGCATCGATCATTGCGGTTCCTCGAGAAGATTACGCTTTGACAATGAGCTTTGTATCTTACAGAAAGCGGGACTAAATGTATTGGTCAGCTCACGTCTGACAGTATATACCAGCAACACTTTCTGTGACTTCCATACTCGAGGGAGCGAAGAGAATCCTTTGTTATTCCATTGGCGATGTATTGACTGTAGTGAGGTTAGTATTTGCCGTCCATGTATGGACAAGGGATATCGCTGTACAAAGTGGTATGTAATATCCCGTGCTTTTCATGGCGATGCAACTTGCATCATAGAGCACGAGAATTTGCTAACACCATTCTAGCTCTACTGTCACGACCTGGAAAGAACCGAAATTTTTGAATCTATATCTCGATTATATTCCTGAAGACTACATGCTCAGGTTTATCGCTTGGGACCTTGAAAGAGAGCACGGAGACCTTGGCCTTAACAGTGGGATTCAATTAAAACCGCCACTTTCATCGCTTGGGATTTCATTTTCAGAGGACCAATCTGGAGCTGCATCTTCGAAGCTGATGCACAGCATCAGCGGCCAATCGCATGGAAACATCTCTTTAGCAAAGCTTAGCCTTGATTTTGTGCACAATTCTTTGTCAATAAATAGCCTCGAGGGATCCAAAGATCGTCTTCCGAAAAACATGCAAGCACATTTTCGACGAGGTATAGAGCAGATCCTGCGCCAGCCAGCCGGCCGTCGTGACCTAGGGTTGAAGGCTATAGCCGCTATTTCAATGGCAGTACCCTCATACTCCAAGCCTAAGGACCCTAGCGTCACCATCTCACAACTAGCGGCTATTCTTCGAGAACGCGGCAGTGCATCTAGCCGAGAACAAGGAGAGCCTCCGAGTCCAGAACAGATTTTGCAAGCGACCAACGGGTATCTGGTATTCTGTCCCCCGTGGAACGATGGCGACGAATACTATTTTGACACCTATATTCCCGAATTTGGCACTTACGCCGGCCAAGCTTATGATGACGATCTTGAATGGGCAAAAACTCAACTGCATGCCTCAAGCTTACCGCGGTCCTTCACACACGATCTCACAAGGGAAGAGCGTGGTCTCAAGACAGCAGAGGCAAAGACAAATTGGATTTTGGGGGAGTTGAAGATGGTTCAGGTGAATAGCCCACCAATGTACTCACCATCGCCGCCGCTGTCAAGCAGCAGTGGCAGTAAGCTTGAAATGACTATGGAAGACGAGCTGGAAGATCTCAAAAGCTTCTCTTCATCGAGTTCTCCATTGGTGTACTCTCCACGAGCGACTCCGCCAATTTCCCGACGAAGCACAGATTATTTCAGGGCCAAAACCAAGACGCCAAAGCCAGCTGGGTTGGGGCTAGACTGACAACGACATTGAGGGTTTACTGTCTTGGCCTTTGTTGGATGTCCCATATGCTGTAAAGTTTTGAAGTCTTAGCATAGCGTTCAGTTACAACAGATGCATCACTCCTAGGAGAGTTTATAAAGGCGATACTCTGTGCAATGGCATTAGTGTACATGAATTCTTAACACAAAGCTCAAATTTTGTATTGGATTTCTCTCATTCGAGCTCAAACTTTACACCAGCCGCCCTCGTCCACTTCTGTTTTGCTCTTTTGCCCTCCCATCCCACGTCCTGGAGATGTTCCCACATTCCGGCACTCAGATGTTGGATGTGCAAAGCTCCAGTTCGCACATATACGTTCGGCTTTTCTGCCAAAGGCCGCATCATGATACCAACACCACTGAATCGGGAATCTTTGTGTGGTCTTTCCTTGTGGCTTAACAAGGATGGTGCGCTATCGTCCGCTCTCGCATAGTAACTCAGAGAAAGCACAATGAAGCGCGTAACGTCATTGCTCGTCTTCGGTTTGATGTCTGGGAATGCGTCCACCTTGGCGTCTTCGGCGGCAAATTCCGTACCCTCTGTGAGAGCCAGAGTCCATTTCGCGGCAGATTCTCTCCATTGTAGGACACCTATGTTGATGTGGCCCTGAATTTTGATCCTGTTGTGCTCCATTTCTGGTTCTTTGTCACGTTCTTTGTCGCGTTCTTTGTCATGACTGGAATGGTTATCATCCTTGTCTTCTCCCAATGTGACGTCTGTAGAAGCCGATTCCTTGCGTGTTCTCGCGACCTCGTCAAGCTTTTTGTCCATCAATCTTATGTCTTCTTTGATATCGTTAGACGTCTCTCTTGAAAATACCGGTCGAACTCTTTTTTTCACCACAAAAGCGAGTGGCTTCCCATCATGATCTCCTACGGTGTACACCCTGTCTTGGTGCATGCGGTCTGCTAGCAAAACAATACCCTTGACTGATGTCCATGTCCATGACGGGTTACTCTGTATTTGCCACGGCCTCTCTGCGGTCGCGCAATCAGCGACTCGCCATGCTAGCTGCTCCGCGAGAGCCTGTTCCCACAACCCAGCACCGTACTCTTCCCCAAGATTATCGCGAAGTAATTTTGCTATGCCCCAAATTGCTGTGCACTTGTCGGTCTGGTTGGTGAGATCACAGCCTGAATAAGCTCTCACCGCGATCTTCCAAAAGTTTTCAATCGATTGATCGTTGGCCCCAGACACTGCAACCCACTTACTTGTCCCAGATTCCAACAGTCTTCCTCTCCAATGGCGGTCGCTTGATGCTGTTTGATCTAACGGTAAAGGGAGACCAGATGGCAGAGTCTCACAGGCACTGACCTCGGCGCAGTCCCAATAGATTTGGTGTTGGCCGAAATGTAAAGCTCTTGGTGAAAGCATCCGTTCTATTACTGTTAGCATGGTCATGCTTACATACAGACTCTATGTGGTACCAACCTTGAAACACCCATCCTCGCCCATAAAGTGATGTTTTAAGTAAGACATTGTCCCACAGGTCTCCCCTTATAACCCTCCAATCTTTCTTCCCAAAGGTTAGAGACATTCCATCGGCTTCAAATCGAGCAGGCAGCACTTCAAATGGCTCCCTTTCCCGGAACAACCCCCCTGCAGGATCTTTCGAGTCTGCTGCGGCAATATTGCAGTGTGAGTTACGATACACCTTATGCATCAGACCCCCCTCTGACGTAAAGTCTCCACCAGGACCTTGACATATACAAAGACTGTCTATCCAAATGTACTGAAGTCCCATCAACCTCGCAATCTTAATCGCTTGCTTAAAGTTTCTGGAGAGTTTCTCCCATTGAATTCCCGTAGTCATGAACTCTTTCATAGTCTTCTGCGTCAACAGATCCTTCTTTGGTCTTTGGGGGTCATATGGGTTCGCAGGTCCCCAACAGTGGCTGAGTGTTGCATATGATGCTGTGATTTCATTTGGACCCGTCTCAACCACCCTAATATTCTTCTTACTCTTCTTCTCTCCGATTTCGAGCAAACGAGTGGGGACAAAATCTCTCTTCTTAGCTTTTTGCCGCGCCCTCATTCGTGCCGGACAACGCTCATGGTTGTTATCACAGATCTGAATCCATCTCTTGATTTGCGCTGCCTCGCTCTTCCCCGGGTTTGTGCTTGGGCCAAGGTTGTGTGCTTGTAACAGGTCGCCCAGGTCTTCTTCCGGAAAGCAGTAGAACACTCTCTCAGGTAGCCCGAATGTCACGTTCTCCGCTCTGCGTTCGCTACCAGCTTCCTTTCCAGCTCGTGGCACAACTCGAAACGTGACAGCAACCATCTCTTTGCCCTCTCTTGCTCTCCCGAGTGCTCGTATGCTCCAACGATATAACGCAGTGTCGATCTCACCGTTGTAAATGTAAACGAAGGGATCGAGCCAGCGCTGCAGTTTTATATCTGATCCACGGTTCTTCATGAGTGGCGCTAGGTTTTGTGTAATGTCTTTATAGAGCAGCATGCAGAATTCGCAATGCACTTCCATGGAGTCCTTGAGGGTACAGTGAAACGGGTGGTGGTAGCCCCATGTCGTTTTAGCACGGAGGATGTTCTCACGACAGAAGTCGCAGATTGTAGACTCCGCCATTGCTAGTATGGATGTGGATCGAGAGAATTCGATAGGGAGGTTGACGAACTGTTGCGAGGTTGAAGATGGAAGTGCGATAACGCAGATATGGGGCCGACTTTATATAGTTGCAGTTCAAAATATGCAAGGATTTCGGGGGCCATTTTTGGGGGCTAGAGAGTTTAGTATTCACATGACGTTCCTAAAGGGTATGATAGCCCTTGGCACGCCAAGCAGGATTCTTCCCTAAATAAGTGCATTATTTTACTAAAAGCGTAAAAGGGAGCATTTTGAGACCTATGCTCACCCTGAACACGGTCACTGTACGGATGTAGCGATACGAACGCTCGATGAAGAGGAACGTTTAGCAGGCTCCACTTGAACAGCCCAGCTCTTTGACACACTGATGGCATTGTCATGAGTAGAACGTGATATATCCATAAGCTGATACGATCTTTTACTGTTGTCCTTTGAAGTATGTTCTCCTCGCCGGCGCAAGTCGTCTAAGCGCATGAGCCCGGACTCAAAGCCCTCCATGAATATCTTGGTGTATGGGAGACACGTCGTCACAATAGCGAGGCACTGGACCATCTGATTGCAAATGGCTGAACGCCAGAAGCCGAGAGTCAGGTCATTTTTCCTAGAGGAGTCTTTGCTCTCCTGATAGAAGTAGGTAAGCTGGACGGCAGCAGCAATTAAGACTCTAGATGTCCATAATCAGCATCTCGAATTACATTTCACGGTGTGGACTTACAACAATCGACATGCGAATATGCTCATAACAGTTGCCTTCCTTTGTCGCGCTATATGAAGTTGTGCGGTTATACCAAGTTCCAGCGTAACGATTGCGACTTCTGTTACAATGTTCAAGATTGAAACTGCATTCCACCAGGCGAACTGTCCAAAGTCAGTTTTGAGATGCAAACTACATCGCAGTGCCACTTACGCGGTCGATGCATCGGTCGAGCGTTCTATCCCAAGGATGTGGCATATGACACTGAAAAGCCGCTACCAACACTGAGCATAACAGCCACGAAGACGCGAGTACTCCAATACCAAGATTGATTTTACGGTGCAGCTTGGAAGGAGTCAAGTTGTAAACGAATGCTACGATGGCAAGCTTCGAGAAACCGAGCGAGGCGACCAACAAGATCGTTGCGGCATACTCTCCCTTTAGTTGTATTAGCACTGCGGAACACAAGTTCTTTAGAGGCGGTGAGGATCTACCTTTAGATTTGCTTGAACGTCATGATCGCTCAAGGTCGCCAATGGCTTTCCAAATCCATGTTCAGCTTGTAGTATAACGGCGACAGACTGTGCAATGCAAAACACCTAGCAAAAGTTATCATGCGCATGGTCCATGGAGAAGAAGATTCGAATTGAACTTACTAAGGATGTGAGTACAAATCCTGACTCTGCCCTCAAAGATCGGAAAACATAAAATTTTATGCCTGCGTGGGCGAAGAAAGCGAGAAGGCTGGTTACAAGGCAAAGCCAGGTGACAATCTGGACAATAGGCGTCCGATTCAAATCGGACACAGTGACCTGATCTAACTTCGTCGACATCCTCTGTTACAAAAGCTTTCAGAACAGGACTGGCCTGCACCTACTGCAAAAAAGGACTTGTTGTCAGGAACAAGTGAGGCGACGCGTGGGTAGCATATGCAGAGTGTGTATCAGGTACCAGGTCGTCCGATGGCAACATCTGATATCGGCACATCGAGGCAACGCCCCACGGGAGATGAGTACGCAGAAAAAATATAGTCGGGAGATATCAATGCAGCTACATCCAACACGCAGGAACACGGGCGACAACAAACCTAAAGAGGCGTAGCGTATAGACCGCAATCGGACCTCCGTGTCTCACCCGGCCAGCATTTTGCATGTTTCTGTTCCGACAAAAACAGTAAATTGCTCGTGCAGCACAGGCAATGTCGTCAAAACAGCGTTGTCAAAACACTCAATCAACTTCGTAGATCGTCACGATAGGATCGTCGCAGTACCGTACCGTTCGCTGGTACCAAAGTGGGCCAGCTTGATAGCTAGAGCGCAAACATGTCCTGTTAAGACCCACGCGGCTCGCTCCCTCGACCCGCGCCCGTGTCGACCGAGACTGACAGGTGAGACAGGACATCATTTTCCAGCGCAGTGGCTCGCAATCAACCTACATAGGCTGGATGAGGCAAGTGCGGACGGCAAGCTAGAACCGAGACAGGCGTCCGTATCTGATAAGGCATATCGGCCGAAGACGGCAAGCGAGCCCATTGGAACGAGCCAGTTACACGTACGATGCGTGTGCCAAGGGCGTATTGCCATTGGAGCGCACGCGCACCCGCGGATGGCCTCGGATACCACAGCGCGCGTCTGTCTAGGCGTGCCAATCCCTTTTGTTTTCCCATGGCCAGATTTCTACCCATTCCAAAACATCGTTACGATGCAGTCTGGACCTTCCTCCTGTGGCGTGAACCCCTGCACGATCTCGCATAGTGTTGCGTTAGCAGATAATTAGTGTGGGTAAGTGAAAGTGAGTGCTTGCAGCATATGAAATCTCTAAGGGAGCAATGCTAGGAAGCAATGCCACCGGTAGTAGACTGCAGCCATGCAAGGTACGGCAGTAACAAGATGCGAATTTGCTGCAATTTACACGGAAAATGGCATGGTGCAAACGTAAGAGCGTCTCTTTTAACCATGCTAGCAGCCCGTTTACGACCCCTTATATATGCAACTAAGATTATCCGGCGGGTAGCCCAAGCGGGCGGGAACCCACCACGGGAGTGCCATGGCCCTTTTGTCATGAATGGCGTGCTGCCCTCCCACGAACGAGTTGATAGCGCCGTCTGTAAAAAAAGATCTCCAAACAGTCAGTGCGGGTGGCATCACGCTAATGATCGTTCCATGGGAGTGAATGAGGCACAGCGTGCTTGCATTCCTCGGTTACACGCGCAGCAGCCGTCACCCATTCATCTGATACTGCACCCAGTTCCCGCCTTTCTTTGTTCTTTTGTCCTTCCATACATCCTCACTGGCATTGTTCCTGCGATCGTTTTTCCTGCCCTGGTCCTACAATGGCGTCCTCTCCCTCCAAAAGGAAAAATATTGAGTTGACTGAAATCACAAACCGTTCCACCGATAAACAAGATGATCTTGCGCTTGCAAGACTGGGAAAGAAGGCAGTGCTGAAGGTTAGTGTCGGTCAACAATTGGCTGATGTACTCGAGCTGATAAACGACCATCAGAGGCGATTTGGTTTCCTCTCCATCCTGGGCTTCAGTTGCACGGTTTTGATTACTTGGGAAGGTTCTTTGGTGTAAGCTACTACGCCACGTACAACCACGGCCCGACTGACTTGACCAAAGATTGTTCCTAGTAGGCTTCCAAAAGTAAGCTTTTCACCACGAAGAAAACCGAATGGTCCTAACAAGACAGTGGCGGTCCCGCTGGTGTCATCTATGGCTATCTCGTCGCTTGGGTTGGTACTGTATCTGTGTTTATTGTCCTCTCTGAGCTAGTATCAATGTAAGTACCAAGTAGGCCCGAATACCGACATGATAACCATTGCTAAATACTGTCCAGGGCACCCACCTCTGCCGGCCAATATCACTGGGTCTCAATCCTTGCACCACGGCGCGTACAAAAGGTTCTTAGCTATACATCCGGTATTGTGGTGCCCCTGTTATCATCTCAGAAGTACACTATACTGACTAGAGGCTTGCATAGGATGGCTCACGTTATGCGGCTGGCTAGCTTCGCTAGGCTCCGGCGCGTTTCTCACTGGCGGATTAGTCCAGGGTCTTCTGATTCTCTGTCAACCAGACACCTACGTTCCTCGGAACTGGCACGTCACTCTTCTGTACTGGGCCGTCATACTCTTCTGCGTCTTCATCAACGTGGCTGCCGGATGGCTACTTCCCAAGTTTGAAGGAGCTCTCTTGGTGTTGCATATCCTTGGGTTCTTCGGCATCCTGATACCACTGCTGATTCTCGGCCCCAAAGGCAACGCCCACGAGATCTTCACGACTTTTGTCAATTTAGGAGGATGGGATACCCAGGGTCTATCCTTCTGCATTGGAATCATGGGAAGTGTGTTTGCGTTTGTTGGTAAGTCGGGCATAATTTCGGATATATGTTTACTCTTACTGACATTCTGATCAGGTGGCGATGGCCCAATTCATGTGAGTTTTACGACCATTCAAGCTCCCCGATCTCGAATAATTGTTGACGTATTGTAGCTGTCTGAGGAGATCCAAAATGCACAAATAGTCGTCCCTAGGTCGATTATGACAGGCATCGCGATCAACGGATCTCTGGGCTTTGCCATGATTCTCACCGTGCTCTTCCGCTTGGGCGACATGGACGCGGTCCTTGCAGAGAATCCTGCATTTCCGTTTATGGCCATCTTTCACCAAGCAGTTCAATCAAGAACCGGCGCTGCTGTGATGGCCTCCGTCGTCATGGTCCTCACAGTCAGTGCAAATGTTGGTTTCTCGGCTTCGACTTCTCGTATCTGTTGGGCATTTGCGAGAGACAGGGGTCTTCCTGGCTGGCGCGTTCTTAGCAAGGTGTGTATACTTCCTTTGCAAGCAGTGAGTATTGTTGACACCAAATCAGATCAGCGACAGAACCTCAATTCCTGTAAACGCAGTTGCTTTCACAAGCTTCATTGCTTGCCTCCTAGCCCTCATCAACATTGGATCCACCTCCGCCTTCAACGGAGTCATTTCAGTTTCAATTGCGGGACTTTTCTCCTCATACCTCTTGACTGCCGGCCTCCTTCTCTACCGACGTTGCACAGGAGCTATCCTCCCAGCCAGCGGGGCTTTTGAACTTAACACACCTTCCATTACCGATGATGGCATGGTCCGAGTTTACTGGGGACCGTGGAGAATACCGGGTGCACTGGGCATCGCCAACAACGCTTTCGCCTGCATCTACCTCTTGTTCGTGTTCTTCTTCAGCTTCTGGCCAAGCTACAAGGAAGTCACACCTGCGACTATGAACTGGTCCATCTTAGTAACTGGCTCGATCGCACTTTTCAGCGCGATTTACTATCTCGTTTGGGCTAGGAAGAGCTATCAGGGTCCCATTATTGAAACTGACGCTCAATATGTGCAGGAAGCATCAAGCGTGGTCGAACAGGATAAAGAGATAGGTAGTAATTTGTGAAATAATGGTTTGCGAATCACCATGCTCATTCCAGTTGGTAGTAGTGAGCTCGTAGTGAGCTAGTGTGGTGGGAGGGGGAAAATTTATTAGCGCGTATAATAGAGTTCATAGTGATATAATAGTGATTGCATATTTTCCACAACTAGATCTGATGTACAGAGATGACGCCCACATTTCCATATTCTTCCTCATTCACTCCCCCTAATCGCATCCATGATAACTTCTACTGGTTGCCGCTCCTCATTAGAGCTTGTGCAGCGAGTACTGAATTGGACCGAGGTTGGCTGGAACGACTCTCAGGTCTAATGATCGCTTGAGTGTGAAGAACTAATACGCATAATATTGAAATGAGCATGCAATCTTCAAGGTACACTATCCACCGGCAGGCGTTCGCATGGTGAGGCCTTCCTATATTTGTGCTATACAAAAAACTAGTGTTCTGATATCCGGTGGTTGAGTAGTGGCTAATGAACGGTTCAGCGCATGCTTGATTACATTAAGACTCATATAGGAGCTTACCTAGATAAGCTGAAGAAAATCCTAAAAGAGAAGTATGTTATTGCAACGTTTTTTCACAAGCGTATAACACGGAAAGTCTCAATCAAGAAATCTTTGAGGAGGAGTGAGCTTTTAAGGCAGTGTTTTAAAGAAGACTATTGTGCTAGAGAGCTAACTGGGTTGTCTGTTTAGACAAGCCTGCTGCTGGCAAGCGTATTAGTGGTAGTAAGTATAGATAGGGTCCCGCTAATAAGCTTGTTACCGTTTTATATCCTGTTTGAAGACCTAAGAGACAGAATCTTCTACCTCTTATAATATTTAAATAGTTATCTTGTGTACATGATCTTTTAATAAATAATTTCCTTAAAGTTTCTAGAGGACTTCTTAGCTAGCAAGGGGCTTCTGGACTGCGGCCTGTATTTATTACTGCTATTATTGATTATACTTAGCAACGCTTCTGTATATAGAAATCCATACAAAAGAGCATTCCCAGATGCGTAGTATGCTTTTTAAACCCCTTCTACTAATTATAAACTTTCTAAATTAAGCTCCTGTCAACTAAATGCGTGGATTGGGTGGTATTAATATAGAAAAAAGGTCTGTAATAATTTTAGATATCTTATATTAGTCACGCTAGTCAAGGGGTGTGGGATCAGTGTCCCAGGTCGATTTCGCAAAGTACGATTTGGGACCCAAATTGGGTTGCAGGGTGGCGTTTATCCGCAGATGTGGAGTAGAAAGTTAAGAAGGTGGACGACCTCTGATGATGCGTAGCAAACGCCAAGCGCGAAAATGCTAAAGCATGTTAGAATGTGCGCGATGCAGCATCCGGAGCGATTACGGTGAAAGGAAGTCGAAGTGCCTTGGGGTTCTATGTTAACAACATCCACTGCTAAAGCAGGTGTGGATGATGATGTGCGGTTATCTCCCTTTGCTTAAACGGCATTCCCCCTATCCTCCAAGAGTGGGACCTATCATATGGACAACGATTAAAGGTCCCAGTCCCGTATACCTGTAGTCTACTAAACTGGTTAGTTAGATGTGGTATTCGTGAAGAGAAGCTTCAGATCATGTAGTCCCAGAATCCCTTCCTATATACTTGAGCCGATGACAAACTATCTTAAATAACAGCATAGCCCTGGTCTCGAATACAAGAGAAGGGTGTTTACTACATGCAACCCTCATTATAAGTATAATGAAAATATGCACAATAATCTTGCCACCTGAAAAACAAAGTGATGAGGTAAGTTTCGCAGCCAAGAGGTGCGAGGTGAGTCCCTAACAACGACAATCCAATATTCATTTTATTCTTCTTTAACAAGCTGAGTTCTCGATGATAGAGCAGAGATGAATCGGCATGTTGGAGCATTCTGTCCCACATTAGGCGTCCGAGTTGGCGGGTGTCCGCTTTTTCAGGGTGTCGCTGCATTCGAGTTCGCTGGCATCATTATTGGTTTTGGTGGAAACTACAGCGGTGATGTATAGAAACATTGTAACGAGGAGAGTAGCGGCAAGTTTTGGCGTAAAGTATGAGAGTTTCTCTTGAATCCTGAAAGTTGTTAGTTGGCGTTCCGTTTGCGCCTTTGGTGCTGGAACTCGGTCCTACGGTCTGATAATTTCCCATTGAGCGTCCGCTTCCCGATCAATATGAAATGTACGAAGATGTCTGGTTTGCATCTCATGGTTCTCATTGCGCACGGATGAGGACGACCGCGACCGTTTCCTAGCCATGACCATGACGGTTGTTTGTCACTCTGCTGGGGTATCGGGGGATGGAAAGAAAGCGAGATCGAAAGATGGGATAGTTGAGCTTGATGCGAGAACATGTAAGCAGTCGGAAGGAGCCGCTTCCTAGATTCTAACTCCGGTGAAATCCTAATGCGGTGAATATCCCAATGCGGTGAGATGCCTAATGCGGTAGAAGTCCGGGGATTCATACCGCACTAACTAGCCTAGGGGATTACAAAGCTGAAAACAATCTTCTAGACGAGACTAAGCGCTGCGTCTACTTATGTGTTATGAATTATTTTCTAACAATAGGATCTTGAGAATATCATTTCAGCTTTTAAATACTCGAATTTTATAGGTGTGGGGGACATATCTAGCAATTTCGAACGCTGAAACCATGCTCACTCTCCACCATTTCTGTCTCTGCGGAAGACAATTTAACAAGCCCGAAATACTCAGTCGGAACCGTCCATATCATGCTACCCAGATTAGATTTAGCAATGCGTTGTGGGTCGCTAGGCAGAATTCTAGTCATACAAATGGAGTCTAGAGTTCCATCTGTCTCTATTGAGTACCACCAGTCACGCAAACATTCTATCCTTTATGAGTAATCCTGAGCTCTAGTTGGTTCTCTCGTATTCACATAAACTTCATCCTTCCGAATTCTCTCTTTCCACGTCTCGCAAGGCCAGTCAAATAATGACTTGGCAGCAATCAAAGTAGTTGCTTTAACACCACTTAGCAGTATGCTGCTTTGCTGTGAGGGTGGAGCCGGCTTTCTTGAGGCGTATGATACGAGGAATGGCAACTAGCTTCCATTCATCGGATTTATTGTTGGCACGGTGGAGGCAAAACTTGCACTCGGCCTAGACAGCAAACGTGAACCTCGATTTGAGGTGATTTCTGTGCTTGCTACTAAAAGATGGTCTATCATTCAGATAGAGCGTGATGCCAGGTTTCTATAGTGGAAAGCAATATCCTTCAGCCACTTCTGAATGTCCTAATCTGGTGGCCTAGAGATAGTTTCTAAGCTGCGCATATACTGCTAGCGCATACATCTTGGAGGGGTTCAGTCAGAGAAAAAAGCCCACTCCAAGCTCTCCAAGTTCTTCGTTCTACAGGTTGAAATTAGCCTTTCGGCAGTATAATTCTCCCGATTGTTTAGTCATGACCATCTCGGCTCGTTGTGAATGGTCAACCGAGCCAATTCGATAGTCGAAAAATTCCAATAATGCAGTTCTGTATCGATTTGCTTGGGGAGACTCATTTACGTGACGATCATCTCCCCAATTCGTGACGAGGTGTGCGTATACCATATTACGAATTTCGTGAGGCAACGCATTGGCGAACCTGGGTGTGAAAGCGAGGAACGATTCTTTAGGTGATCTTTCTCATGTTTCATCTTGAATCCTAAAAATAATGAGTTAGCACACATGCACTGTCCGTCTATTGTGATACAACCTACAGTCGGATAGTCTTCCATTCGGCGTCCACTTTCGCGTGAATCGTCTAAATGCGCTTCATACATATCACACAATTCCCATTATCACACCTATTAGAGGATGAATATATTCGCTTTCTAGCCACGATGGTATTTGGACAGAATGATGCGCAGGTAATGAAAGGATGAGTTTGGCGCGTCAATGCGTTGTCGAAAGATCCACTAATCCGAATATGACATTAGTCTTAATAGATTGCGTACTATTACAGATGAGGTAAAGCTTACAATCTGCTTATATGTGGCGCAGGTTATATATCAGCATCTTCAACTCTTGATTTCCTTTCTCCTGTCGACATACCGAGTCGCTCATCAATCTACAAATTCGAAATCCAACCTCAACAGCAGTAATGGCCGCTTATCTACCGCAAAGCAATGGTTACCTTCCATACTTTCTCCTGGCAGTCAGTGAAATACGCCTTTCCCTACCTTGAAGACCAGTGCTCATGATACTAGACCTCTCTCATGGCAGGTGTTCACACTATTTTCTGCTACTTTTCTCCGCCTACTGCATCATTAAAACAATTCTCCGGTCCGCGCCATCCGCCACACACACCGCTTCTAGCTCATGTGTACGGAGTGAAAAATGTCTACACGAGCCTCATTCGCGCATATGCCGCTTACCAGATCAACAATCAAGCGCTATACGATTTAGCGACCTTCACTTATGTGGGGGTGCTATTCTTGTTTATCACTGAAATGGTGGTTTGGAGGACTGTGAGGTTACGGGAGGCGATTTTTCCGTTTGTGAATGCGGGAGTGGGACTTGCTTGGACAATACTGGCAAGAGAATGGTATTCAAGTTCTTAAGCTGACCAGGTGCAAAGCGACTCTAGTGATGTTGAATAAGTACTTCTTTAAATGAGAGACATGAGATACGTCAGCTTATAGCACATTTGGCTCTCATTTTACGACTCAGCGGCTTCCTGGTTGTAATAAAGACGCTACAGATTCTCAAATGGCGACTTTACTGGGGCCAATCCAGACACGCACGTACCTTTATGAGACAAGTTATTGGAAGATCTTGATTTTGTTACTAATGTACTCTTTTGACTTTGCTCGACACGATCCAACCGGATATGATCTCATTAGGAAAGACTTCAAGGGTTACTACAGAAATGACGATGACGTAACGGACTTCTTCAACTCTACGTGACCCCACGTCTCAACATACATAGTCTTGAATTCTTATTCAATTATTTCAGTCATTGTTTTTTTAATCTAGGACACTTTCTGTTTCTTCTCTGGAAGTAAGGAGGTCAGGAAGTAATAATCAAGTCACTGTATACCTCAACCTTGTTAATGAATGTTTGAAAAGTCCCTCTAGCTAATCGGCTTTGGATTATTTGAAATCATTGCATTAGCTAACAGCATATTGTTGGATAATGTACAAAGTGTGATAACACGAATCTTGCAAGTGTTTCAGTGTCCATCTCTACGACCAATCATCGAAATCCATGAAAGTTCAAGACTGGTAATATTGGGACTCCAATTTGTCACTATTGTTGATCTCCTATTTCGCCGTTGTCATCCTCACCTCCACTATCGTCCTTCTCCTTTACTTTATATCGCGTATACCCCAACCTCATCCCCATCTCCTCCATCTCTTTCTCTATCTCCCCCATCAACCTTAACGGTTCCCAACCCTCTTTCGCCGGCGAATGTTCCACATCATGCGGATAGAATTCGATCTCAACTTCTTTCAGCTTACAACCCCTTGTATGCGCTAGTCTCACAGCCGCAGTCAGCCAACTCGCCTGTTCGATACCAAAATCACCCAGGGCCGTGTAGAACTCGCCATGATTGTAATCGAATAGTGTGAAGTTCCAGATCAGTTTCTCAAGTTGAGGGGCACAGAGAATTGTCGAACATAAAAGTTCTGGGCTCCAGATGGGTGTCATAGTTTTCGAAGAGAGTTGTATGCACTCGAGAGTCAAAAAAGACGACACATCGATAGGCAGGTCTGTGTTGTCAGGTCTCCATGTGAAAATGTCAAACTCGAGGGTTTTGAGTGAGTGTCGTTGACTGGATAGAGCATTGCCAAAGTCTTGGAGGCGCAACTTGGTGCGTGGTGGCTCGTTCATAAACTTGAAGTGTTCGAGGGCAGCGGGCCACTTCATAAATTCGGTTAGCCCGGCAATCAGTCCCGGATAGTTATTTATGGTGAGAGATGTGATGGCGATGGAACTTTGTAGATACTGCCAAGGCGTTAGTTCACGGGTGGCTGTGGGGATTGGAAAAGAGATAAATTACCGTTGGAAGTGCATCTCGGGGATTTAGTCCGTAAATTTTGAGGGTCTTGAGATTATGGAGAGCGTTTAGCGCCTGGCACAATAACTCTAGAGGTTGCTGAGTTTCCTCAGACCACGAACCCTGCTCGTATTCTGGCATATCCATTTTCAACTCAAAGTTCTCGACTCTCTTCATGAACGGAAGCGTTTGTCTGAGAAGATCCAGCATAAAATCGCTTAAGCCTTCACCAGGATGGAAATACCCCGAAACAGTGAGATCACGCACATTCTCGAACCCGCTCATGAAGGGCTCAATTTCATGAGGTACTGGAGACTTAGAAACCCAGGCTTGAACATATAATGTTCTGCAATATCTTGCAAAAGACACATTCTCTCTGAGGGTTCGACAGCGGAGTCTGTCCTGTGAATCAGAAGTCGCTTCGCATTCGGGCCAGTTGCGCAGGCTGATGGAAGAGTACATCATCGGAATGACCAGGCGGCGGAACAATTGACAAACGGGATACAACTGGCAAGCTGCTCTAAATCTTGCGTTTGGTCTGTACGTTCCTCCAGGTATTCTAGCCCAATACTTGGCATTGTATGCCAACTTTATGATCTCTTCAATCAGCTCTTCTGGGAGGTTGAGGATAGGGAAAGGTGGATTGAGGACGATGTGTAGGTCATCGCCAGTGTAATCACTGAAGGGTAACTGGTTAAATAGTTCTGGGTCTACCTCGTATGGTGTTTGTAATTCCTTGTATCTCTTCCTTCCCAAAATCACGAGGCTATTGTCATCAGCAGCCCCGAGACGAAGCTGTCGCATTCGTGGCTTCGTTCGCTTGCGCGCCATTTTATGATCGAGAAGCTGACTGGAATATGTTGAGCGAGTGGTTGTCCTATTGTCGGTGAACTTGTGCTGTTGTCGTGGTGATGAAGAGAAAGATTCGTGAGGCAAGGTCTCATGAGGCTGAAGAAACGATGGACGCTAAGCTTCATCTGGGCCTTTAGGCGATCATATTTGAGCTATCTCACGTGAAATAATTAAGCCTTCTTCTGCTCACGGCTAATTGGCATTTGCTACTTCTCTAATTATTTAGGTGCATCCTGGCTAGAGTTGCTAGCAATCAATCCAAGCCGGATTGCGCATTGGTCAGTGGTCATGTATCACCTAACCAGCAATACGTTGGGTACGTTTACAAGCCCGTGAGCTCCTTCACGGAGCATATTGAAATCAAAGCTCGCATGATAGATTAAACAAGCCGTGCTGAAAAATATTCAATCCGGCTTGGATTGGTTGTTAGCAACTCTGATCCTAGTCGTTAGAAAATTTGTGGAAAGACGGTGTCGAAAGATGCATTATCAGACTGTTCAAACCAAAACATGACGTGGAAAGAGATGCTAATTGAATCGATGTGCATTGTCGGGTTTCTCTGATATTGAAAACGAAATCTGTATGAAAACTGAACCAGAGATACACTGTGATGTTCTAAAGAAACATGCTGTGCATAGACGTTCAAACAGGCATGATATCTGCAATAACCAATCCATTCTCATCTTGTAACTATTCCGACACCTCTTTAACTACAAGCTGCTTCAGTCCCCAATGCCGCCGCCCCAAAAATAGCAGCCATTGGCCCAAATAATCCCAAGCCCGAGAAAAGAGTTTTCATCGCGCCACACATAACACCATTGTTCTGATGAGCATTACACTGAATAGTTACCTTTAGATTAGAAAGCAGAGTGGAAAGCTCGCCATTAGCTTCGTCGGCGTTTGGGGGCACCTTGCTCGTGAGCGAAGCTACGTATACTGCTGGCAGTTCGACACCCTTTACGTAATCGCAGCGATCCGGTAGGTATATGCACCTGTTAGATAAAGGGTCGCATCGAGGTGGTTGGGGAAAGCAGTCCTTTGACTCGTAGCCTGAGTATCTATTGCTGTGTCAATAGGTGTGTACGTTGAGGGAGGAAGGGAATGTTCTTACAAGGGTTCGCCATTGTCATCCTTTTCGTGATCGTAGGTGGCGATGAGAGCGTCGACAAGCTTAGTCAAGTACTTTTTCTCGGTGCCAGAGCATTCGATTGTCGCTTGGCAGCCCACCGTAAGCTGCACCGGATTTAGACTGCACTGCTGCTCCCCAGTATTTTCCTTGATGCGTTCGAGATACATTCTGACCAGTTCCTTCGCGTTTTTTTCAGGTAGGTTTGGCTTCTTCCCGGCCTCCACCCCGTTGACTCTATATTCTGCCTTGACTGTCCGTTTCGACGCGTCTACAACTAGCGACTGCTTTCGCTCGTGCGTGCAATACAATTCTGCGTAGCATACGCCATCATCCTGGTAATGCGTTGCGTGTCCATCATCATGGAAACAATTGAAACCTGTATACCCGTATGTGATAGTACCCATCCATTTTTTAAAATATTTTGTTTCGTCCCATTTGTATGGGGCGATGTTGCACGCCCAGTCCGCACCGTCTGAAGATTTTCCGTGACCATCACAGCCTTTTTCCCATGATGGAGAAGCGTCGATTTCTTTGAAGGCTACTTGGGTGGGTTTCTCGGCGCCTTGGGGAGAGTGGTCGTAGTAGCCTATTATGCGGTCGTGTCTGTCGCCTTTATAATTGAGGCATGTCATGAGGCGCATTTGGTCGTAACGTTGGGTGAAGCGTGGGCTTAGAAGTGTTGTATTAACGGGCTCCGCTTCTAGGGGCGCCCGGGGAAGGGCGAATGCGGATGCAGATGTCGCTAGTAGCCATGCTACCGAAAGCCCTTGTATCGACCGCATGTTGGAGGAGATAATGGAGTGGTACAAGATTGCGAAATGCTATACGCTGTATAGGCTGGTACCTTGGGAGACTGATAAAAACAAAGATGCGATTCGGACAAGACTAAATCTAGGAGGATCTGTTGATATGCACAAGAAAGATGTTCTCCCATAGCTGCGAATAATTTTGAATTTATAGCTGAGTTGCAACTGTATACAAAAGTTTTTGCCAAGAATGGAGGCTAAATCGCCGAAGAGGACCTGCGTAAGTCGCTTGGTGAGGCTGATACCAAAGCGAGCTGGAAGCGACTCAGCTAGGAGAAAACGGTGAGGGCTGGTTATTCTCACCGCACAAATACCCGAACGCAACCAATCACGGGACAGCATGGTAGTCGGCGATTGCACTGCAACATAAAACGACGAATTCTAACAGCGCCATTAAGCTGAACAAGCCACAATTTGAGGCTGAGTACAACGCAACCAGAGTAAGTACCATGTAACTTCGAAGGCTATCGCCGTCTTAAACACCGTTAGGTCGCGTTGGATTACGTTAAGTGCATTTGATGAGTTCTTGAGAGCACTGGGCGCGATTTAGAGAGCAGTGATGTGCCGCTCTGATATTTAACATTACAGTATGAGAGTAATTTTAAATTCAAGTCGTTTTGTTTTGCCAGAGCTGAAATTGGTACGGGTGTATTTGCACATGATCTATCATTCTAAAGCAATGCCACCGGGCTAGAAATAGCATTGAGAAATTCTAGTTGTAGCCTGACTACATTTCCTAACGCCAAAGCTTACCTCGGAACGCGCTTTAACGCGCATGGCATCACTATAGCAAACACAATGTCTTGTGCCCCATACATGCATATTCCTAAGGTGCTAGAGGCGACACGATGAGCAACCACACTGTCACCAGCGAGGATTGCGGAGAAGCAGCCGCGGGCGTGCAGAATGGGCGAGAATGCCGCTGCTGATCTGCTCTGTGTTGACCTACAAAGCCGAAAACGAGAAAAAGATGATGCACTCCAAGCCTAAGGTGAACTTGAACCTTGTATTGCTGAGTATCAGTCTGTCGCACAATTTGTAGCTGAAAGACGATGAGGCCGTTACGCTTATCTGGCACCCGGAGCCGTGGCTTTTAGTGCAGCTGGCTGAAGTGGTAGCAGGATTGAAGGATAAGGGTGAACGATCATGCAAAGCAAGGAAGGATGAGGATGATGCCCATTCACATAGTTATTGATGAGTGATTGAGCCTTTAAGCGTGGGTAGAGGCGCACGAAGTCAAGGAGAGTAATGCTACAAGCTTTGTATATATATGCTAGAGGCACCATGTAACCTTTTGTAAGAATCCATTAGAGACTGACTTCCAGAGTCACAAAATGGATATAAGGGATTTTCTTACGGGCAATGACTCAGAAACAGACTCTCACTCATGAGCTATGCATTTAGGGATGATGATTTTGTAAGACGAAGTACAAGCACCACAAACTTGAAGTAATGCACCCGGGATACACCTTCGAGTGGATACAAATTAAAGACACCTTAATATTTTGATCAACCTTTCTTGCGTAGCATGTAGTAACGCAGTTTTATTGCGTCCACCGGCCAATCTAGGAAGTGAGATATGATTTGATCCCGATCCATACCCACTTTATCCTGTACGAGAGCAAACGCTCTTCATCCGACTCTAACTAAAGTTTATGCGTTTGGTGGCGGTAGCACGTATTATCTCTGCCGCATCCATGATCATTGCCGGTAGCTTGAGGGCTACACCCCCCTCCATTTTCGTCCTCGTCTTCTTCTTCTCCGTCGTCATCTGAATAGTCACTATGATGACTGGCAGCATCACTATGGGGGTTGCTCATCCGGTCCGCATTGAGCGGCGTTAAACTTCTATGGGTGTATGCTCCTAATGTACCAGCGATCGGTATCCTAGTAGCATTCATAAATCAGGTGATAGCCGGGTCATGCGGATGATTTTGCTCTCTCCGCCGCGGAGCATGGGTCAAAAGATAAGCTCGATTCAAGGTAGCGGACAATTACCGTGACAATTACCAAGCTCCTCGGCACACGGCAGAGCGTGAGATCATTTAACTGACAAGACAAATCAAGGCTGGGTCTGTCACTAATGTTGGTACTATCTCTAGCCTTTGCTGCTGGAGAGTATGGTCGTAGGGAGCGAGGCCTCGCGCTCTCTGTTCTGGGATTTAGACACTTGCGGTTACTGGGTTTGTTTCGCCAAATAGCTAATTGGCTCACTATTGCCCTCCATAAAAGACTTCTTCTTTCCTGTTCACATCACCGAAGAAAGCAGGGTTTAACGTCAATGAGAAGCTATTCGCATTATGTATACATAGTATGGACTTATTAATTAAGTTTTTGAAGGACTACGGGTTTGGGTCGACTTCCTAGGTGCTCTGCAATCGCTGGTTATCGAACCTTGAATGCGAAAAGCGTTCAGAGTGTGTATGCAATGGGTAGCATCGGAGATAACTCGAGTGATGTTGAATAATCGAATCGCTAAAGGGTCCAATTTAGAACACAATACGCATTAAAAGTTGCCGATTCGTTGCTTAATAGTCTGCGTTCCATGTTATGGAATTTTTTTCTTCTAACTCATGGTTCTATGACATTGATGACAGATGCCATGATTGCTGGCTGAAGAAGCCTTCGCATAAGGGCCGGCCCGTGTCCCAAACATACTGAAATCGAAGACAGTTCTCGGAGAAACTTTTCAATGCTAACAGTGAAGACCTGAGGCCGGCCTATTTCAACGATATCCGATGCACCATCTGGAACCAGCTTGGCGGATGGTAAAGGATCTGACAATAGCGAAGTGCTACGTTGACCGAAGAAGTTGTCAAAGTTGAACATGGTCGGAGAACGTTGCGGTATTGAAGTTTTAGGTTTTAAGTTCAATGAACCGGTCGTATTGGGTAGGATTTTTAGCAGAGGGTTGGGGAGGGTTGTTAGCATGGAGAAGGTATGCTGGTTGATCTGAAAGACGCCGAGATCTCGCAGGTAATTGTCTAACTCAAACAAGGAGACGTAATCCTCCTCAAATGCCGGGGTAAACGGGGTGTAGTAGCCACCTTTGTTGGCATTGCGGGCCAATGGAAGAGACTGAATAGTTGGCTTGCCCTCTACTTCGTATGACGCATCGAAGACTGATGTAGCAAATCCGAGGCAAGGAAGCTCGCCTTTGCCCGGTCCAAGATACCACCTGATGATAAAGGTGAGCTCGTGTGGAGTGAAGTCTAGGAGTGCGAATCGAAAGGTATTCTGTGCGATCTCATTTGTATAGCCGTATTGCTCAGTGAGGGAATAGTACGCGATATTGAGTAGATTCTGGAGGATTTTCAGCCCGAACGGGCATGCTTGACGGGCCATAGACAACGAAGCCACGCTTGGCGGGGCTACGCGAGGTGGTACACTCCAGGAGCCATACGACATCCAATTTTCCGCGAAGTAGGCCGGGTAGTGGAGTGGACTACTTTCAGCCCGTGAGATATCCTGGAGCAACACCAAAGCGGACTCATCAGCCCGCGTGGTTACAGCAAATGCGGAAGGTGGACGTGCAGCAGGTCGTCCAGGACGTGATTGCAGCACAGCACCCACATGCTCAAGTGTCAAATCCTCCGCTAAATCTGAAGGTACCGAGCTCTCGTTGGCTAAGTCCTCGTCTACTCCCTCATGCGTTATTGCGAGGCGAGCCATATCTCGAAAAGATTTCAAGGACTGCTGCAAGCGCGGGACGACTGATGGATCCTTGCGGACCGCATCCGACTTGAGCAAGGCATCAGTGAGGTTATTGTGCTCCAAGCTCATTTGCTCAATGATGTCCCCTAGTTCCTTGACGCGCTGTTCTGTGGATGCTGCACCTGCCTCCTTCCGGGAGTGGAATGCATGCTGAGCTCGCCGTACACGCTCTCTTCTCCTCTAAGACCTGTTAATGAGGTTCTGTCTGCAAACAACCCGCGAATCTCACTTCTGCCCCAACATCTCCATCGAACTCCTTGCGAGGACGTCCTCGCTTTCTTGGTCCTGGGTCCATGGCTTCGGCTAGCTTGTTAACGTCAGACTATCAAGTGCGGGGCCTCCGGTCGGGGTATTTAAAATACCAACAACATCCAGAAGACCGAGAGAACGTTATGGGTATCAATGGTGGATTACCCTATAGGCTCGTTTCCGGGACGGATTTTAGTCATGTTAATCTTGATTACTGAGGGTACATAAAATCATGTGTGGCTTGTCTATCTGCGCGGCTACCCGAATCTGAATGGACGAGGAATGAACGCGCCACAAAAGATCAGTAATCTAGGCGCTGCACATGTGGCTTGAACGATATTAGAGGTAAGGCGCGGAGTTGTGATGTTAGCGTTCACTGCAGCAATGAACCAAAGCTAAGGAACTCACTAGTTAACGGCGACTGATGAATAATGGTGTTGATGATGAGGAAAGTCCTGGAAGTTTGATCGAACCTCGCTTGGGCAGATGAAGATCGCGTTTTGCGCTAGCCTCAAAGTAGGAAGGCACCATCGGCAAATTGAAACCCCGACACGGATCGATTTTTAATTGCCCCGACTCCTCCACCACCACCCACCATTTTTATCGATTTATCAAATGCAGACTTGATCAGTATTCGCGTCCCACAACCTTGATAAAGCTGTTTAGTTAAGGATTATGAATCCAAACCATTGGCACCAGTGGTCTGCTTCACTCCGGTGCTTTGGCATCTAATATGAAAGACGAGAGGAAAGAAATGCATTAAGAGGCCTTAATCCACTCGTACCTATTCTCATCCACCACTGCCAGTCACAATATTTTCATTGAAACCCCACAGCTTTCATTTGCACTGAAAAATTCCTCAGTTTTCATATACAATACTTCTCAGTCTACTATCCCCTCAAAACTCAGTCACAATGCCTACCCAAGCAGAAATCGATTCCATAACCCTTGCGTACCAACTTACGCCTACCATGCATCGCAAAATGTACCCTGCCATCTCCCCATCAAACCCCAACAATAGCGCGGCTGGTAAAAACGTTCTGATCACTGGAGCTACGCGTGGAATCGGAAAAGTACATTCCATCACTCCTTACATTTTGCATGCATTCACATTTTGACTCAGACAATCGCCTTGAGCTGGGCAGAAGCCGGCGCAGCAAGCATCGTGATAACAGGTCGCAATAAAGAGCTTCTTGCTAAAGCCACCGAGGATATCAAAAAAGTCGCACCTAGTATTAAGGTCGCCGCGATCCCGTCCGAGGCTGGCTCTGAGTCCAACACCAAGAATCTCTGGGCTCAGGTGAAGAAAGAGATTGGCATCATCGATGTGCTCATCTGCAACGCTGGTGTCTTTAGCGAGATAGATGGATTCCCTATCATCGGAAATATGAATCCTTCTGTGTGGTGGTCTGACTTGGTTCGTTCCATGAAAAACTCGTAAAAAGTCGACGACTGATTTCGATGTGTAGGAGATCAATATCCGTGGCCCTTACCTACAAATCTACAACTTCCTTCAGCAGCATCTCGCTGAGGGCAAGGAGCCCACAGGAACCGTCATTGTTCTCAGTTCGGGGGCTGCTTCCTTCACCCAAGCGGGCATGTCAGCTTATGCTATCAGTAAACTTACTGAGATCCGTTTAGTTGAGTTTCTTCACATCGGTATGTCCACCACTTCCTCTCACTCTCATCCTAAAATCACCACGAGAGAATATATTAACACGTTTTTTAGAGCGCCCTAGCGTCCGCACCTTTGCCGTGCATCCTGGCCTCGTTCGAACCGACATGCAAGTCCCCATGTTCGATGCCCAAACCATCGATCCCCCAGAACTAACTGGTGGCCTTTCTTTGTATCTCTCGACTCCTCGTGCTGATTTCCTACGCGGGAAGTTTGTCACTGTGAACTGGGATGTTGAGGAGATGGAGAAACATGCCGATGAAATTAATGAGAAGAAGTTGCTCAACACCGCGTTTCTAAACGCTAACTTGGGGCCCGAAGGTCATCCTTTTGAGGGTACTTCTTGATAAAAGGGGGTAGTTGGTGCTGGTACTAGTAATAAAATGAATTAAACATGAGCCTTTATGATATTCGCTGTTCATTTTTTAAAGTGCCAAGGTGACGTTTGGCGAAAAAATGCACAGAAATTTCACTTGAAGATGCAGACAGCTTGAAATAAACAGCAAGCAAAATTCATAAACAAGTAGCGCGGAATAATGTAGATAGGTGTTGCGCACAAGATGGGTTAAATGTTGCATCCACGATCTCGCTCCCCGTCTCGCTAACTAACTTGATTAGCTACTCCTTGTTGTTCACAGTTATTACAAGCAGGGGACAAAAGCAGTCTTGGTACACCGAAGGATGAGATCGTGGAAGTCCTTGCTCTGAAATATCAGCGGTTAAAGCAGCCGCATCAGGGACACTGTGGTGACAAATCACTCATCTAGCAGAAAGATTGAGCTACTATATTCAAGAAACTAACAGCTTGTGTTAGTGTTATTCAAGGAGCGCCAAACTGCTGCAGAGCGGAGATATTTCTTTATGCAGCTGACTGCGTTCCCGCATGAACGGCACAAGAAGGTTTTGGATTGCAAGGTAGCAATAAATCAGGAGCAATTGCTGCAATTTCCGGTGACTTAGGAATTACATCCCTACGAATCTATGAAAATTCGTTGTTGTCTCCAAGCAAGCTGCTTCTTTGGGTGTTTAGCTGGGCTAAATACAGTTTTATTGCCTTTTGAAATGGCAGAAGCATCAATGAAGCGTTCTGAACCATTACCTGCCAAATGATCATGATATTTGCAGAAAGTTGGAATCAGGATAAATGTTTGTTGTTCTACCTGCAAAGATGAAGCACCGAGGCCTCGAAATTCCTCGAGGTAAATCATTTAGCATTGCTTAATTCGTACTATATCTGTGAGAAAAGTGCAACATGTGCTGATTCATGTTAAAATCTTTTTAATAGCAGTAGCATGATTAATTATAACTGTCAATTTGGGACTGACATTTTCTGCACTATTATTTAAGACATTAAAATCCAAGCAAAAAAGAAATAGTCGAAATAAGAAGGCGAAATCCCAGACCAAGTAATCGAAACACAAGAACGACAATCATGATACCGACCCTACAAACCAACACGATATTGAGATGACTGAGTATAGTAGCTACTCGAATTCCCAAAGAGAGTGGAATCATGATAGAGAGGACATTGACAAGCTCCCAAAGGATAGTTTCTCAAAACATTGATGCCCTATGATCTAACGCTTGTTGCTCGCTATAATTATCTGTCTGTCATATTTGCCGTCCCCTCCCCTGTTGGTTATTATGTGCGGCTTTATTCTTGCTTCTCGCAAGTTCATCATCCAACGTTCCGACCATCTCAATGTTGATATGTGAAGATTTTTCTTGGTTGGCGTATAACTTGATTTCATTTCGAACGTATGCGGGCTGGACTGTGCTCGTGTCTGATAGAAACTCATTTCTAAGCTGGTTGAATGCTTTTCTCGGTCCAATATTTGATCGACTTATACATTGCTGGAGAGACACATAATTTGGTTTACTATTTCGCTGTCCGGTCTGCGAACCTGAACGATTGCTTCGTTCGACCTCGGAAGCTATAACACAGATGGCATCCTATGCCAATCGCTACATGTTATTGAGAATTGTGGCACTATCTGGAACTGACTGGTTGTCTTTTCCTTGGCTAGATTTTTGTATACCTGTAAATCCCAAGTTCGAGAACTTGAGTAGATTATTAGCTCCGATTCCATAGCATATATGTCTGTTATATCGACTTCTAGCTCCGTGAGGCCTTCCAGCAAAACTTCCATGCGAATGGGAAATGAGTTACCTAGGATTTCAAAGACACCATCTAGCATTTGAGTGATGATATCGAGAAACCGGAGCCTATCGTCTTCATCTCCTAGCAGGCTGACATAGTATTTCGCTTTGATATTGGATCCCAGAATTTGTGCGACATACTTCGACCTCTTCAATATAAGCAACATAAAATCATTCGTTTGCCCACTGCAGGTGTTCATACTGTATTATTTGTTTACGTGGGCATATTCAGGTAATATCATAGAGCATTTCTCAGCGCAGCCTGGTTTTAGAAGACACTGATGGATATATGGTAGGAATGATGTAACATGATAGAATTGAGAATATAGATATTCTTAATAAGGCGACGGAAGAGGGTAAAGTAGAACATGTTTGAGGAGTCTTGAGGCAGTTCTGAAGGGGTGAAAATACTAATCTCAATGCGTATGAGTGCAGACATAAAAATGGCAGTTTCGGTGGGCGTTCACCTCACAATTTTACCATCATCTTGAAGTTCTCCGTCATGCATGGGGGGTTGAGTGCTGAGAGCAGAGCCTGTGGGGCTTATGCGGACGAAATTGATGGACATGGTGATGATCTGGTTGATAGCTTACCCAAACCACAGTTCCAACGACAGCTCGCAACGAGCTTTCAACCCATGATCACCTCACAAGTTCAATGAGGAGGCGCGCATAAGCAACTACATAATCCCCAAAATGACGCGACGTCTCTAAAATGGAGATTGTCATCTAAAGAACGATATTGCAGAACCGACGTTGACAAACATGTTCACAACCATGATTCACGTGAGCACAAGGAAACCTGCCACACTAAGCGCGTTATGTAATGACATCATCCCTGGTCATTACCCTTGTGCACCGCCTGAAGCAACAGAAAGGCACCAAACGGGAGGCCCCCTCCCTTTCCTCTATATCTCTCCAAGGCTCGTGAAAGCCCAAAAACGGTATCTCTAACCACAGTACGAACTTGGAGTGACAAGTAAGGTCTAGGATCGACACTCTAGCTCATTTTTACTACACATGCTCGTCTTACTAAAATGCACCAGGTTACTTCTCCTTAGCCTACTAGACCGTGACGTAAGCGAGTATCTCCGAGATCAGATATGCGAGCTCGTTACCAGAATTGAGAGTTGGAAGTGGAGGTGGCGTACGCCCCGTTTCTGTGAAAACGATCCAGGACTAAGGTTAGTATCGGCAGGGGTCTCCAGAAAGGCAAGTACGTACCCTGCTAAACAGTCCGATTGACTCCGCACGCAGAGCACTTTCTCCCACACTGACTAGTCTTTGAAGATCGGATCTACGCTGTTTTGACTCGAACTCCTTTCTTGCTAATCCGTGCTTCTCCTCAATATGCCTGTATGCACTGCGGGCTGCGAGCTAGTCACAACTAATGACAAAAAGGCCTCAGAGTCTCCCCACATCTGAGTCCAAACACGATCCTTCCTGTCGGGGAGGTTGCGGAACCTAGACGTCCGTCTCACCAGGAAGCGCTTCCCAAGAATCCATCAATCGCTCAAAACCCCAATCAAGAATTATCGAGCGAGGGTCCAGGGGAAGCGAGACAAATCAAGCGAACAAGAAGGAACGAAGCTACCATGCTTCGCCTCACGCACCTTGCCCCTGCCCTGGGCTCCCCAAACTTACCATTCAGTCCCCCCGTCTCTGCCCCAAGCTGACCAGCGCGTGCATTGAACGGTGGGACCAAGATCCGTAAAGTGTGCCAAGGACCAAAATCCGCAGATTTATATTGGAAACGGTGACGGCAGTGATCCGTTCACAGTTCACACGTGGAAGGAATCAGCAGTCGAAACGAGAAGGCTTCTAGAAGTTTCGCACTCGAAGCGAGAGAAGAAGGGTTGAAGACATGCAGCTCGGAGTCTAGGATTGATATGAAGAGCACGAGATCGCCGATATTGAACTGCGGAAGCGAGAGTGAGATTCTGTCATGTAACCTTGGGCGTTCGCTATGGGTATTCTCTTTTGCTGATGATTGGAGCTCTTCTCAATATCGATTTTAGGTCTAGTGGGGTTAAAGTGAGCGCTGTCGAGCATGTTGATGAGGTTGATGTTGCTGTGCCTCCAAGTGTGCGGTATCCCGTCCACACAAGCACCAATGCGGCACTGTGGCATGAATTGATACCCATGTCCTCTAGCGTGACTGGTGTAAGATATACCATGTACGTTGGCGGCATACGACTGGTCCATATTACCCAGTGCAATCAAGCTGGCTTACAACTTGGGATCTCGGTTCCAAAAGAGAAATGGCAGTTTCGGTAGTACAAAAGCGGTCAGCTCACGCTGCATACGGAGTGTAATCGTTCCGGTTGAGAGCAGCAGGCTGGCGTTTCAGAAGTATTGATCCAACATGAAGTTCGGTTTCTGGCAATATGTCAATACACAATGCGAGATAACATAGAGTGAAAGATTCAAATTGCTTAACTGGGAACAAAAATTAGAGGTGGGTTCTCCGTTACGTTCCTCATGATCAACTGCTAGTCATTGTTACGAGATCGCGTGCACTCTTCCGATGCACACAAGAATAGAAAGCCAGACGAAAATACAGGAAGAGCTGAGCCATGTACAACTGCAACTAGCCTCATCGTGCCATGTGCACGTATTTGTGTTTTTGTGCATCGAATCACAAGCCCTACTCGCACGAGTGTCAGCTCAATCCCGGTGATACCTGCAGCCTTGTCAGTCCACGATCCCGAAAGTGTTGTTCGTGCTCACTCAAGCTGCACCGCAGCCAAAGTGAGGAAAGCTTCCGCTCCGCTCATCTCAGCAGTAACGACCACACTCGTATAGTTCAGTAGTGAAGGCCTTACTGGTCTATACAAGTCCTTCTCAGGCATGAGCTCGCATGGGCTTCTATGGCATAGACGCGTTTAGATTCTCAATTCTTCGGTGAATAACGACTTCCCAAAATATCCTGCTTGTGGAGCGAGGGGACAGAATGATGGTCCTGGTGCAGACCACGACTGTTCATGTTGAGCTGTTCGCTCATTGATTCCGCTCCACCCGTACCGCCTTACGCCTTGTATTCATTCCGAAGAGCCAAACTTTCACAATCGCTGACCATCTGATTTCGCTCTTCTACAATTTTCCGCTCCTCTCGCCGCCCCGTTACGCCCTGGAGCCAGAAAGAAGAAAAGGGACGCGAGCTGACTCAATCCTTCGCTCTTCAATATTCCGATGAATCTCATCTCACACCATAATTCACCCGATCCTCGAGACACTCTCGCCCCTTCCTTCCATGCCCTTCCTTCCATGCCCCTCACCCCATCTAGACTTACCTTCCCCTCACATAAAACCCAACTCCGAATCATCTCCACAAACCCACAACCCCACAATTTCCAATATCGTTCCTGCCCTACGCCTGCGCACTGATAACTTGGTCGTCAAGGGATTCTAGATCTCGCACCGCAACGTCGCAACTCCTGCATCGTGAGCCATGCAGGAGCGGCTGTTTCATCATAACCCGCTCCGTTTACATACGATGGTCCCCGGTGAGTAACCGTAGGGCTGGGATGGGGTGACGACAGCCTCCCACAGGTACGAGATTAATTTGCATCGTTGCATCATCATCATTGCCACCAACAGACTACTTGAGCCTAGCCAAAGCCTCGGACGCTACTTAGTAGTCTGATGATTAGTTTGAGGCTTGAGGAGACCGAGTGTAGTTCGGTGATGTGTATGTAGGGCACGGATAGATGCAGAAGTGAACATTATGGCGGATAAGCGCAGAACTGGATCAGAGAGACTAAGAGTGCCAAGCACAGCCCGGTGAATGTAGTTATGCTCTATGTAAGGCACTGAATGGTGCATAATTAGCAGAATGGGGGCTCTGGAGACAGAGTTTCTAAAACTGGTGACGCTGGTTCCGAGAGCGCGGCTAGAAGTAGGACAGTGACTTGAGACTGAACGAAGAGTGCGAGCAAGTGCGAGAACGGGCAAGATGCTTGCAAATCCTAGCAGTTGCAGTCGAGTCTACAGGTGCAACTTTGGGGGTCTGGTGGCGATGCACGAAGATCAGGCTCACAAGCTAAATGCAGACAGTAGTGGGTTAGAGGGTCTGGTGACGAAGAGCAAAAATGGAAAGGATGACCTTTACAGAAAGAAAGAATGGAAAAAGATCATCAAGCTCACCATACCCGCATGTCTTGTCTCCGTTAGGTTTCTGGTAACCCACCCACCCACCAGAAGCTCCAGGTACGGAAATAAGTCTGCTGCTTCTCTTGCGGTGAAGGTTTGCTCACTGTCAGCGCACCACCCCCCACTCGTACCCACTTCTTTAAGCTAACCACAATGAGCGGCCTTTTCGCATGTACCGCAGCGACTTATCCCTCCCGTGAGCGGCATCACGCCCTGCAGCTTCTGCCCCTCCTCAAGCTAAGGGTACGCTAGAGGCCGTCATCAACACAAACCCATGGATCGTGCATGTCAAATAATCTAAACCCGGCCGCTTGACCAATCAGCACTCGTCCGTAGTGATCCCTGCCCTGGCGCTACTCCGCTATCGGCCCAAATAGGCTTAAATAGCATAGCCCAGTAGCCGATTTTGGAGCAGAGGATTCAGCCTTCCGGTTTAGGCTGCAGGATGTGGGAACGAAAAAGCTTGATGGATTACTTGGTGGTCCCTGCACGAGGGAAAAAGACGAGGCTTTTGGGCGTGAGAGCGTGGTGGGGTGACTGATGGTGCGCAAAGTGCCGTTAATAGGTCTGCGTTGGGGCTGTGGTGGGGGGCGGGAGGTGGTACATGAGAGAATGTATGTGTATCTCCAGTATCTTTTTCTAGAGTCAATACGGCGATTGATGGTAGCATTGCACGCTGTTCTCTGGGCAGACGGGCGATCCGTTATACTGGCTCGTCGCGAGAGACACATGTTAGATGATAGTGTCAAGTATTGGACGGGTCGTTGCTTGGCCGTCATGTCAGCGGCAGTTGCGGGTACCCAGGAGCGGGAGGATTATAGGAGATATCGCAGCGATGGTTGGATCTGTAGTAGGCCGGAGTCGTTTGGGGATGGCGCAAAAGGTAAGGCAATGAGTGCATGCCCAAGTGTGGAGTCCCGAAGGGCAACGGAGGGGCCGTTCGCTGAGGTCGTTTAACTGTAGTGGCTTTTTCATCGTCATCGCCTTTCCTCTCTTGCTGATGATTCATCTTCGGTAGACAAAAGGAGGCGCATCGCGTGCTTCGAATAGACCCCAAAATGTCCTGCGCATTATTCAATGTCGCTTCTCCATGAAGCTGCACAGCGCCTCCACTCGTTCAGTCTCTCTCATAATCGCTGTGGCTGCTGAGTTAGCACTACTCACCAGGTCCTCCGCCTCCCACTTCCTTCGCGGCCAGCCACCGAACATCACCCGCCCTCGATCTCAACTTCGAGGCGGGATACGGACCTACAGCCTATCACGGCCTGCTTGCGGTGGAGTATCGAGGCTTTTGTGCCGTCTTTGAGGCGTGAGGCCGTGCCCACTACACCACGCTAGGCAAGGCGCAACGGGAACCCGTCCGTGACTTCGCGGCCTTGCCCGATCAACGCGCCACGACCACATCGTTCACCAAACGTACGCTACGGACTTGGAACCGGGGGTGTAGACGCCGACGCAAGAATTGCAAGACGCCGATTGATGGAGACGCTTCTCATTGATGGATAAAGATCGTCCTGGTTTGTTACCTTCCTAGAAAATGGGACCAACACAAGCCTGGCAGGACTGGAAACACGCTGCGCTGCATGCATACCCCACTATCTGGACAGTACGCTTGGAGGAGAAGGCAAGACTACGTAGTTGGGATTGTTAGGGATTCTGGCTGTTTGCGAGGAAAGTTCTGATCGGACTACGCCGTGAAGGATTCAACCGCACGGGAACGCGCGTGCCATGCCGTCCTTTACACTTTTATGCGAACCGCATAGGTAATCTCGATATCCCCACATCTTCACTCATTCGATGTGTATGCCTTCAATTTCAGCCCTCGCGAATTGATAACTTCGGTGCGCAAGGCTTACCCACTCACTCCATATATAAACACAACTTATCAGTCCCCCAAAAGGCTGAACTCGAATCAGCCTGACGCTGCCGCCACGGCAGGCTACGTGGGTCGCTCAACCAGACTTACCCACGGTACCGGAAATAAATAGATTAAACACCACCTTAA
Organism: Herpotrichia juniperi; assembly: GCA_014905255.1. Taxonomy (NCBI): domain Eukaryota; kingdom Fungi; phylum Ascomycota; class Dothideomycetes; order Pleosporales; family Melanommataceae; genus Herpotrichia; species Herpotrichia juniperi. The sequence goes on along the minus strand of BLYF01000009.1, from coordinate 356,990 downwards.
CGCTCAGCCTATTGCCTAGCACCCCTCCAATGACTAACGAATTTAAATTGCACAAAACCTGGATTTGGGGGCCGCGAAAGAAAGTGTGACAGTTGCTGGAATCCGCGCACTTGCATGGAGTGGAATCGTTTTCCAGCGATGTCAATGGCACGCATGTGTCAACAAATCTCTCGCCCGAAACATCATCGTATGCGACACGGTCGGGGCAGACGACATGGATGGACCCTTTACCAACCGTCGCATAAATCTTGGTTCAGTGGAATGTTGCAAATGAAAAACGGTCGGCGTGCACGAGTTACGATACACGAGCACCCTGAAGGTATCACCGACCATCTACAGCTATGACGAAGGTGTGATACTCCATCTCTAAAGTGTTGGCTCTAAGCACACGCAAGGGAGAAGCTTGGCCAAACACAGCGAGTGAGGTCAGCATGGCCGTCTTGGCTAAAGTCCCTTACCGTTTGCCGTTGTAGTAGAAGGTAAGCAGCGAATCTCCGATTTGAGACATTCAATAGCTTTGAGATAGTCAAGTAGAAAGTGTGAAATTGTTGTGATGGTAGTAATTTCGTTTAATTCGTCGTATAGACATAGCAAGCACACCAAAGGTGTCATTGCATAAAAATTTGGTCCTCTAGGAGCAAATGCTGTTTGCGCGTGCTCATTCGCTCGCCCTCTGCCCTGCATATCCCTGCTGTCTCACAGCCCCTTTGCTCGTTCCAAATATGTACAATGAGCAAGCTAGAGAACTCTCCACACAGAATAGCACACAGTACTCAAGATCGATCGAGCATGAGAGAGAGAGAGAGAAAGATGAAATGGATATAGTGATGACCCAGATATCATAGCATAACCAATAGACAATATACTATAATCCTACTAACCCCTCCCAGTCCACCGAGGACGTCCTCTGTACATAATACATATAAGAGACAGATCTATAATGCAAACGTGACGGGCGCTAGATGCGCGGTCGTGATATCAACAAATCTCGCCGAAGCTATGTATGAAGCGAATAAACAGACAAGAAGCAAAGAGAAAAATGTACAACGGGTGGGTGGGGGGTAATCGCTAAAACGCGGCAGTGCAGAATCGAATCATAGAACAGTATTTGCGCGCACGCGCTGTTGCGTCCTTGATGCAACATGGCGCTTAACCTCCTCAGGTGCCGTCTTCATAGTGACTTTGAACGTGTCGCGGACGCGAGTGCGAAGAAGTTGCTCAAGCGCACCATACACACCGCCGTCAATGCCAGTCTCGACGGGATTGGAAGCCTTGCAGTAGCGCTCCGAGAACTTATCAATGAGCTTTTCAACCTTGCGGAGCTCGCCAAGGACAAGCTGCGTGCGGAAGGTGTCTTCATCCTCACCGTCGAGTCTGAAATCGCCAAGGGAGATCGGGGTCGGTATGAAAGCTTCCATTTGGGTGTTGAATGAGGAGTCTTGGTTCACGCCTGCGATGGCTTGGTACCAGGAGAGGATCTTGACGATGGTGAAGGCGATGGTGGTGGAGAAGTGGGGGTTCCCGGAGCAGGGGCAGCCAAGGAGAACGAAGAGTTTGTCGACTGCAGCTTTGTTGGTGGAGAGGACGGAGTCAAGGGTGGGAAGGCCGTTTGTGGCGCTGTTGAAGTCGCCTGCAGATAGTGGTGTGGAGGGCGGCGCGTAGAGGCTGTTCAGGGTTTGGAAGGCGAATTGTGTGCAGTCATGGTTCTGTAGAGTAGCGGAAGCCGGTGGTGTGGGGAGAGGAGCGGGCATCATGGGTTCAGGCGAGGCCATCTTTTCTGGCGCGAATATTGGGAGTGCTTGTTGCTCGGCCATGCTGAAGTATTGGGGGCTTGACAATGGCGGCGAGTGAAGTCCGTCCATAGGAGCAAACATCTCTGGTTGACTTTGTACACTTGTTGACCGCACGTGGTGTGAAGCATATGGTGAGTGTGGGGGAGCGAAGTGTGGTATGGGAGTGAGAAAATCAGTTGGGCTTTGGAACATCATCTGCTCGTCGTTTGACCAGCCGCCACTGACAAAGGAGCCTGCGTCTGAGTAGGGAGACTGGCTTCCCTCGAATGGCTGGGACATGAAGGTGTCCTGGTAGTGATACTCGGGTGTGGCAGGTCCAAAGAAGAAAGGGTCTGTGGGCTCAGGCGAACTCTCGTTGTGGTAAGAAGATGTGCGGGGAATCATATCAGGTCTGGGTCCCAGAGGTCCGCATGAGCTGGCAGGAGAGACGTCGCGCATGATGGAGCCATCTGGGTTTCTGTTCTTGCGAGGCTTGCCCAATCTGGAGCTCTGGTTAGCTTTTTGAAAGCCAACATGGTGCAGTTCTGAAAGTGCATACCTCATGGAAGGCGAGTAGTTGCAGCAAATGCTCATATTACCACATCTGTGGCAAGTTGGCCTCACTTTGTCACACTTGACCTGTTGATGCTGTTAGACATGGCTTTGAGTAGTGGATTGAGCTCCCGTACCTTGGCGCGAGAGCAAGCATCGCATGAAGCCCGCAGCTTGCGAGGCTTCTGCTCAGCGGGGTTGCTGGTGATCATGATGTTCTGGGGAAGAGTCGACATGCTGGCGATGGGCGATGGTGATTGATGGATAGGATACTGTTGTTGGGGAATTGCTTGGAACATGGTGTAGTGTGTTTGAGCAATCTTGGTGATGGGGATCTGAAGGCTGGACGGACGGTACAATATATATGGGTTCACAGCGCGAGGGTGTCTGCAAGGTGCAGCTCCTTCGAACTAGGACCAGGTTGGACGATCTGGAATGGCTTCCAGGGTGTTGTCGCCGGTGGGCGTCAAGCGTCAGCTTGGGGGCATTCACCCTGGCACTTTGCAGGGACAGGGTGCCCATGCACGGGTTGCGCTCTGTTGGCTCTGGCGACCAGGGTGCACGGGGCTGAGGATCTTACAGGCCAGTCCGAGATGCTCGATGCGGCCTAGTACAGATGCTGGCTGCAGCCTGGGGTGAGCACGCTCTGCCCACAACGGGCTGCCTTTGTCACTGCGAGAGGCACGCGCTGGGCTTGCGGCGCGGACGGTGCGGCGATCTTATCGCTGGATGTAATCAGTCGTTGCGAGAAGGGAGAGATGGCAGCATTTGGTGTGGTGTCTGCAGATCAGCACCCACATCCACGTCCAAGTCCACATCCAAATCCAAATTCCACCCGCCTCGTTCCATCCCCTCCAAACCGACCGCAGCAGGCGTGGAGACAGCGAGCCGCGCTGGTGGAGTGCGCAAGTTGGCAAGCAGCACGCGGCGGGTGTTCCATCGTTCCTTGGGGAAATGTGCAGTACCACTCTCGCCGGCGGCCTGAGGTAGATTGCGCTCCACGAGGCATATCGCTGGCGTCCGTCCGCTCGGTGCACTGCTGCGTCTCTCCATCTCCCATCACTTCCATCTTGCACCTCGCTCTCTCCAGCCGTGTGTGCTGGTGAGCTGTCAGACGTTCGTGCAATGCCAGCCATGGCTAGTTAGTCATCCCCTCTCGTGCCGTATTCGCCGTCGTCTCCAGAAGCGTGCCTGAGGTCACTCGGCCCGAGTCGTGTGATTCGCTGCACCTAGCGCTGACTGCCGCTTTGGGCCCCATCATACACAATACATGAGACAAAAATAAACGGCGCAGCAGGTACGTCGACTAAGCCTCCAAACCACAATTCTCTGCCCACGATTCAGAGGCTTCAATCCCTCGAGCACAGAGATCGATTGGCGGCTAACGTAACGCAAGGCCTCCCTCCCGCAAGAAGTGCCACTGCCGGTGGTGCCGCTCTTCGCCCGACAAGGAAAGGGCCGTTCCTGGGGGGCGAGGGAAGGCGAGGGAAGGCGTGCCCTCGCCGTCGTTGGTACTCAGTACCTCAAGGCTGTCTCTCGCGCGGCCAGAGCCGCTGCACAGTCTGATACTCTCCGCGCGCCTTCCAACCTAATCTTCATTGGCCTAGGTTTCGCGGAAATGTACATGATTGTGGTGCAGTTCTGTAAGCTGGCACACTCCTAGAAGGGTGCGTGCCTGACCAACATCCGCGGCACAAACAGGCTGATTGGAGCACCTGTTTATGCTCCTAGCAGGATGAGGTTCGCAAAAGTGGTGTGTAATGCTCCCTAAAACGGACTGGCACGTCAGAAATCCAGTATGTGTTGCTAGCCCTTGCGGGATGCGGTCGCAGAATAGAAATCTTCAAAAAAAAATCAATATTGAATGTGGAGTGTTGCTCAGCCTCGTGGTAGGTATGAAGGATGTAGGTCGGAGAGTTTCTCGCTGAGCCGCCCGCGTGTACCTCGAAATAGCAGCCGGAAATGTTGAAACCTGGAGACAGCAATTCCACCACAACAGCCTCGTCTCCACCCCAAATCCACAACCTGAATGAGGAATATCTCGAGGTCAACTTGGTGGTGCGTCGTGCTCCTCAGCGTGCTTCACCGGATAGAACACCGCACAAGGCCTCCACCGTCCCTACCGCTTACCTGCCGCGAACATTGACCGCCCTCTGTCCCACCCACGGCAGGTCATCGCGCGTCGCAAGCTTGGACTTGGGTAAATCTTTGGTCAGATCATCGGCAGCGCTTGGCCTCCAGAACTCGTCGTTGCACATCTCGCGGTGATCACGGCTTTCGCTTCCACGAGACGAGGGACGGGTCGTTGGATGCCTCATGTGTCAAGCCTCGATCGACACAACTGCCATGAAGAAGGTTCGAGAGTCCATAGATGAAGCATTAGTTTTCACTCTCGATCCCTGAAGCAATTCGATGCCTGCTTTTGCGCGTTTCTGGCCCTCAAGTCAAGCGCCATCCAATCTCGTGTCACGGTTCCTGCGGAGTTTTAATCAATTCAACCAGGCGATTTATTTCGAAACACTTGCTTCGCCGCAGTGGCATGTGCCAGGCTGACTGGATAATAGTGTGCAACGAGTCCGTGTTCAACTGCCTGCAGTGTAGCGGCACTGGGATTCGCTGTTATGTCTTCTCATGTACGCCGCATTGGGGTATCCGACGACTACAAAAGCACCCCCATCATAACCACGCCTCTGCCCAGTCGGCATCATCCCTGCCGACAGAGGATAACGCAAGAGAGATAGAGGCTACTGGTGACATGCCAGCTAGGTTGCCAGAGATGCACGTGCACGAAAGTAGGTTCGAGATTGAAGATCAGGTGGGGTGAACTTCCAAATCTTGAGATCGACTCCTAGCTTGGACGTTGAAGGAATGGCGTGGCACGCATGGTATGCTGCTCTCCCGACATAGATCCAAAAGAGGCAAGATGTGCCTGCTCGCCACCTTTCAAATCCAGCGTCTAGCATTAGTTTTCTGACGATACTTGCCAAACCAGACGAGTTACTGTTGATCCTTTGTTGGTTCTCTCCGGATACAGCTGTATCAAATGGTCGCCCAAACGATAGTCCGAACTACCGTACGTGAAACTGTATGTACGAACTACAAAAGGGCCTGTCGCGAGGGAGTGCCGGACATGGCCGAAAACTGGAGTCGAGATAAACTTCTTGGAAACAAAACAGCCTATCATTTTCCTCGTGTCCAACAACCAGACGCTTTAGTGTCTGATCACCTCCTTTCGTAACCAGTATAGGTACCATCTAAAATGTGCTACACCTTTCACCAGCCGGAATGGGCGAGAGACGGTCTCTTGCAACACCCCACGAGATCAATTGATTCGCAGATAAAAGCAACTTGTGGTCAAGATAGACTCTAGTGCATGAACTTGCCAGCCGTGTTTGCGCAAGTCACAACTCCTTCCGTTGTGATGCTTGACATCAAACATTGATGGACCCTGATTTCGGTTCATAGTTGCTGATGCTGCTGCTGCATAATCTCCACCAAACTTCACTACAGCAGTCAAAATCATACCTTCTGCATCATCGTGCATCTACGAGCCCCCGTCGATGCTCGAACGCCGTTGCAAGCGTTCCCAGACCGCGCACGGTTGCGGGAGCGGATAGATACGTGAGACACGAGGCGATTGCGGGGTCCAGTAAGGGTCTGAGGCTGGTGCATGCTGTTATCGAAGTCGCATCAGTATCGACGTGATTTCCCCTCCCAAGACGCCGTTGACTATTGCATGCGGCAGAATGAACAGGCAGTGGTGTTGGTGATAAATGCTAGCGTGTCGGCCTCCACTACTTCGTATCGAGGGAAATGACGCCGAGCTCGGGACATCGTGAACGACAGATAGACTGAGCTTTACCAACAGTCTCTTCTGCAACTCTTGAAAATGTAGTTGCAGAAACTGTCCTTTACGAACTGCGCACTGTTCGATTTAGAGCTCGAACCTGTCTGATGGTAGTGGTGAGCATGGAAATGGGTCTACCCCCCGTACTTGTTCGGTATCCGAAGCATTTAAAAGAGAGAAAGCCGGGGCCGCTACCCACAAAAGCGGTTAAGCCGGTAAAATGTGTGCAATCATTCCTGCAGTACGTAACCACTTCCGCATTCTTTCGTGCCTTCGCGCCTGCTCGATTTGATGCGGCGTTGATTTGCACAGCAGGGCCATACATGCGCTGCAATCTGCATTTTGTTGGAGTTGAACTTGGATGGTCGCATCGTCTCCACCTTCGATAGTGAATAACAAACAATGCACCTATCCTTTCAGTCGTCATCGGTTGAGCCGATATTCATGTCTTGAGACATCTCGTCATCCTGACAAGTGTTTCTCCCGTCATGAACCTTTTCCCGCGATGCAATACCGAGTCCCGTAGCCTCAATCCACCCCAAATTGAGGCTCGTTTTTGTCCAATCGTAGAGCCCTCGAATCTCTAACAGCGGTCTGTGCCCATAGTTCCCGCTGGCTAAGTTTAGAAAGTATTCTCCGTTGCGCATTCGTCGTTTCAGGCTGTCCGATAATCGATACGAGACGTGACATAGCCTCGTGCAGAATAGATGCCATGTCCAACTCTTGGTCTGTGGGCGCAAGGCGTTCTTCGTCGTGCGAATTGTGGAGCTGTTAGGGTGTATCAAAGTCCGGCCTGATGTTCATAATCGCATGGGTAGTCCAAACACATCGATGGTGGCGCTGGGTCATTGCTTTCACTTCGTATGTACCTGCCACCCTCTGGCGCCTCACGGGTAAGGCTGGTATTTTCATTAGCAAGCGGTTAGGGCTGCATCTCTGCGGCGCCAGTCAGCAATTTCGGACGTCTATCCTCACTTACATCCAACAGCGTTACCTCTGTCTAGTCCTTCACCGTCATCGCCCCCCGAGTGCAGGTCTTGTTGGGTCCGGAGTCTAGAAGCTGGTGGTCTAGATGGCAGGGGAGGAATCTGTGACCCAGGATTGAGTTGCTGTGTGGAGTACTTGGTACTTCGCTAGATACAGTAGACGAGACAACATGGGCAACATAGTAAGGCCAAAGGAAATTAGGGCAAGCCTCTATGGTGAAGCCAGATCGGCATGTGTTGGAGCAGGCCAGTGTAGATGTTGGCCTACACGAGGGCCAAATATTGGAGCGGTAATTTTAATTTGGGAGGACGATCGACCTTGATTAGATCAATGTTGTAGCAGTATGCGGATCATCTCGTAGATGTATACAGTGGTTGGGTAGTAGTGAATGTTCCTTGGCCCAAGTCAATGTTGCAGCCATAGGAAGTGGCGAAAGGTATAGACTGCTAGAAGCGTATGGGTATGGTATAGATTGACAATGATAATAGAGATTGGGGATGGTGGTGACGCCAAGTAGAGATACTGAACAAACGGTTTTGAATAAGGTTCGATCGCATTGCAGCGGCGGAGGCGTACCATCGTCGAATCAGCGTTGATGGCAGCAGGGCGGTCGTCTACTATAGCTGTATGAGATGTATCAGCATTATTCCGGTTCTAATAAGTTCACAGTTTGCTGCTGAATCAGGCGGCTCTTACAAGACATTACCTTTCATGTGCAAATTCAATTGGTTGCTTGCCGAGACCTTTCGACATCGTCTTCATCCATTGACATTATGGAGTTGAATCACATTGTGAGGAAGGGCAGGTTCCGCGAATACATGTACAGTCGACCTGTGTTTACTTTCCCATTGCACACGGAGAATGTCGTTTCGTATCCCGAACGGACGTCCGCACACCGGCCTTCGAGTGAGGCTGAGGGCCGAAGTGGGCGATTAGAGCACCCATTCACGTGTCTATTTCAAGTGGGATAGAGTCCGAACACATCTACTTGTAGAAGATCTACAAAGAATTCCATGTCACCAGGGTATGCGATGTGAATTTAGTGAAGTGATTAAACCACTCACGTGAAACAAGAAGCTGACATCAGCTCCTATTCCCCCGCTTTCTGCATGACACTCGTTTTTCGAGACCGAAACTAACCAATCATAATCTATCCCTAGGGATTTTCCTGAATATGCGTCAATAAGGTTGAGGAAGGCGTACGGACACTTGTTTGGTTTCGTCTTACTCAAAGCACCCCCCTACCGTGATAATCACCTATCAGCAGAAGGCTTCGTGGAAGAAGAGCCTTTCAGAGTATCGATCGAGGAAGGGGCGTACGACACAGGCATTTCAAAAGCTAAAACAATTACAAAATTCTGGATTTGAAACATGAGCATTGAGGGCGTACACTGCTCGGTAACGGACATTTTCAGTGACATACATCTCGAGATTTCTACGGAAGGATTCTCCCTGTTCAGCCAAGATGGAGAGCCAAGACCAGGATGTTCAAAGATATTTGGGCGAGTCGGCTCTTCCACTGCCATTAGGAGCACGAGCCCGAGGTTGTCGATACTGTCAAAATATTCCCCAAGGTAGCCCGGGGGTCCTTATAAACATCCATTTCCAAGAAATCTCGTGCAATGGATTCCTGACAATGTCTTAGAGTGAAATAGAGCTACTGTATGCAGTCCAGACTCACCGCTTCTTGCAGTTCTGCAGCCTCCGATTCCGGCATGGCGGAACATGCAGCCACCAGATCTTCTCCTCTGGCAGCTAGGACAATTAACTCCTCGGCTCGTTGGACGATCTCCGGTGGAACACCATTCATAGCAGCGCAGCTGCTGTGGATCAGTGACCAAGCCTGTGGGAAATATTAAGGTTCATACCAAGTGCCGAAGCTGGAAGTACTGCGCCCAACACGGTAGCTTTCACAGATCAGTAAGCTACACTGTATTCGACATTCTCCCGCTGGACTCACTTATAAAGATACGTTATCTGGTCCTCAACTGCTAAAGCTTTCGTATCCACCCGTACCTCCATATGTCCAAATACAAGAGCCGGTCTAGATTTGAGCAGATTAGTCTCGAAGATCTCTGTTCAATATTAGGTTCAATTTCAACGCAGAATGGACTGAACCAATACCGTGGAAGTGTGTAGCGGTGATCACCTTCGGAGATTCCACATCTAAACTGAGCAGATGTTCAAGTACTGCGCAAGCCAGCCCTGCTCCATCGCATGAGTCAGTGCCCTTCCCAAACTCGTCGATAATGAGCAGGCTTCTTCGTGTTGCTAGACATAGGGCCAATGAGATCTGCTGGAGGTCTATCATAAATGCGCTTTGGATGCGAGAAACAGTCTCCCGTGTCGTGATCCTAGACAGTATCTTGTCCGTCACTCCAACTCTTGCACTGTCAGCAGAGACAAAGCTGCCAATATGGGCCATGAAGACAATCAGCGCCACCTGCTTCAGATATACGCTCTTTCCAGAGTAGTTCGGTCCCGTTAGTATGAGCATATTTGGACTCTCCTCGTAAGAGGGCGTCCGTCGATTAGAAGAGCTGATTCGGTATTGTTCAGCTGCTTCAGACCCATCATCATCATCTTGAGTGTCGTCTCCAGGGCCACCAGCAAGAGTCGTATCGTTTGCCACGAAAGAAGGTGCCGTGAGTTCCTGGAGAATATGACTGAATATTTTGTTAGTATCGACCCTCGCTAACAGCAGGAAGTGACATACCGGCCACCTTTGATACGAAGAACGTTGTCTCGCGTCATCCGAGGCCGACAGAGCTTGTAAAGCCTAGCGCCTTGAGCTAACGCAAGCAGACTGCACTTGTTAGTGACACTCTGCTACTCCCCAAAGATAAAGGCCTCACCTGTCAAGCTCTCCACAGATGTCCGATGCTGTTGTCAAGAGGTCTTGGTACTCAAGCACATACTGCGCCAATTCATGGCTTATTTCTATCTCTCGATCCGATATGATACCATAGACATCGCCGAAGTGATCGTCCATCTCCCGCATTTCAATATTTTTGAAGTATACTTGCTCCCTGTTTCGAATTAGCCTAATCCAGCCAAGAAAGGAAGGGAATCCGCATACTCCGTTGAGAACATTCGTTCCCATGGATTCTCGAAATCTCCATCATAGATTGCTACACCCGTAGTCGGATCAAGAGGGACAGTCGTTAAGAAGCCAATCTGTGGAAAATAAATAACGTTTAGAGTCTCCTGAAGATCAGACGGGATCTTCTCGGATAGTTTCCGCGCGACTTGACCGAGTAATCCATCCATGCCATCAAAGGTACGCTTCATCTGATCTAGCTCTTCGTCAATGCCTGCCTTGATGATTGTGCGAAATTGCTCATTGGATTGCTCGAAGTCAACCTGGTCATGTCAGTGTTCATCAAGGAAGCAAAGCAAAGTACGAGTACTTACAATCTCGCTGATGCGTCTACCCACTTGGGCTAGATGGTACCCATCGAATTTCTCAAAAACCTAAAACGTCAGTTTTTGCAGCAGGTTAATCGTATGAGTGTTCTTGATAATTTCACATACTTTATTCCTGATCAATAATTCATCCCCACCATGCACCTCTTGGAAGGTGTCTTTGATCTTCAAGGCATGGAAAGTGAACTGGAAGCAACGAATCCAGAGTTTAGGCAATGTTCAAAAACGGCATAAAGAGGAACAGACCTGTCGAATACCTGCCCAGACGGTCTTGGACACGCCACCAGGTTTTCCACCACCACTACTAATGCCTTTCCTCAGATTGATCATGATTGTGCGCACATTTTTCACAGATTGCAGATTCTTGACCAAACTGTCGAAAGGAGTAGAGTTCTCAGGGCGAAGGAATATACCAACAGTGTCGAGTCGCTCGTTGATAATATCAAGATTTAGACTAGGCCGAAGGAAATACTGTTTCAGTAGAAACTTGCCTTGCGGTGTCCGGGCAAGGTGGTGAAACAATCCATATACTGAAAGCCCTTCCTTGGATCCTGATGTAGCTTTCGTTGGGCCTTGGTTGTGAGAGTGTGGATGAGACTCGGATTCCAGGATTTGCAATGAATGAAGAGTGTCGGAGTTGATGAACCTGGCTGTTCGTCAATACTGAACGATGAAGTTAGACAGACAGCCCGGAAATGGGGGTTTACATTGTATCACGCAGGCTGAACATTTCGAGTATTGATACACGGAACATCGTATGAGCAGCGTCATCGCCTGGCAAAAAGGTAGCTGTGCGCCTACGCTGCAGATATGAAAGGAGTGCGCCAGCACATCCAACCTAGACTCTTCAGTAAGGCTGACTCCAAATTTGACAAAGACTTACTGTTAAGCGACTGTCCATATCAATCCAGCCAGCGAGGCGGAGCAGCTGCCCTTGTCGGCTTGTCGTATTCTCGCTATCGTCGTAAGACTCAACAACATCGCCGGGTACGACAAACGTGATACGCGGCCCGTTGTTCTCTCCCAATCTAAGATTCGCCAGCTTACTCCTTGCCGCCTCGTAGCAGAATTCGGAAGAAGGACGGACCTCAAGCAGAAAAGGCAAACTGTCTTTCTTTCATCAGATCTGGGGCAAGACGACATAATACTAACTCACTGTGTCCGCTCTCTGAGCCTTCGCTTCTAGCCTCTGGGTCAAACCTGTCGATGACCGCATCATCGATCTTTGTTGAGACGAGGACGACTGTTGGCTCAACGTAGACTCTCACTATAACTAATCAGCCGCACTTGATGCATACTGACACGATGTCGGAACGGACAAGCATCAACCACATCAACCCCTCCCAGCTTGACGTCTTCCATGAAGTAGAGCTTCTCATCCCTAGCCACGTAGTAGCAACATCCCACGGTATTGCGTTCTCGGAGGTCAACTGCCATGATGACTTCATTGAGCGCATCATTGTCATTGGGGCCTTCACCAACATCGTTGTTCATTGGCAGAGCATCCGAAGTAAGCGGCGTAGGCGTGTGAATTGGCACTCGAAGCCGGGCAGAGCGAGATGAGGAACGATGCGAAGCATGGGGAATTGCCGACTGGTACGACGCAGGCGAGTTCGTGACACACCGACTGTAGGTATTGGAGATCGTGGTAGGTCGGCTGTTGCTGCTGCTGGCACTGTGATTGCTATGTACAGATCCTGCACTTGATCGACGAATACTCTTTTTGCGATTCGCGAACGAGGACTTGAGCAGCGGATTGGGAGCCATCGCACCGGCGAGGTGAGTGAAGGGGAGATAAGGAAAGATATGTTGAGGTGGTGATGTTCAATGCGCTTGGGACAGAAGAGGAGGAAGGAGCGAGGTTGAGAGACACGCAGCTACCTGTCTGGTCAACTAGGACACCCGTTCAAGAACAACAACATATATGACCGAGCAAAAGACAAGAGGGGCAGAGTGTGGAACACAAAAATACATTCTATACACAAGTTTCAGATACCAGGGTACCGATCTATGCGACCACTGGCAATATTGTACAATGAGGGGTGCTAGCGGAGAAGTATTACTATACAATCATGTCGTCGTTATGTGCACCCTTGAGCGCGACAGCCCCCAGATTTTGAATCTTCCGAATAGCCGCTATGTTTTCTCACGAACCCTTGAAGACAATGAGGCCTTCTCCATCCTCTCTGAGGGCAACCTTTGCCACATCATTACTCTTGATCTCTCCTCTGATAATCTTATCAGCAAGGCCGTTACCAATCTCCCGAGAAACCAAACGGTTTAAGGGACGCGCTCCATAAGCAGGTGAGTAACCTCGATGTGCTAGCCATTCCCTTACTTCATCTGGCACATCGAGGGTGATTCGTCGTTCGTCTAATCTGTCCTGCAACTCGCGCAGTCTGATATCTACGATGTCCCTCAGTGCCTCGCGAGAGAGTCGACGGAAGATAATGAACTCGTCGATGCGGTTCAGGAACTCTGGCGCGTATGAACTCTGGACCCTATCCATAACAGCATTGCGAACTTCCGGCGATATTTCGTTTGACTCTTGTCCACTCTGCTGTATGGCATCGTCTCCAACAATGATGTCGGCGCCAAGGTTCGATGTCAAGACAATGATCGTGTTCCGGAAATCGACCTTACGCCCCTGCGCATCTGTGAGAAACCCTTCGTCGAGAACCTGGAGGAGAAGCGACGAGATGTCCTTGTGTGCCTTCTCCCATTCGTCCAAGAGGAGAACGGCGTATGGCTTTCGTCTTACCGCCTCAGTGAGTTGGCCCGCATCATCGTAGCCTACATATCCAGCTGGAGATCCAATAAGTCTTGATACAGTATGCTTTTCCGAAAACTCGCTCATGTCAAACCGAATCACGGCCTGACTAGTTGAGAACAGGAACTCGGCAAGACGCTTCGTTATCTCCGTTTTTCCAACGCCAGTTGGGCCTAGGAACATGAAGGAGGCAATGGGTCGGTTTTCGCCAGATAGACCTGCTCGTTGCATACGAATGGCGTTTGCGACGGCCGTGAGTGCTTCGTCTTGTCCTTTTACATTCTTTCCTAGGGCTTCTTCCATATGAATAAGCTTTTCGCTCTCTCCCCGCATGAGTTTCGATATCGGGATGCCAGTACTCTTGGAGACAACAGAAGCAATATCGTCGGCGGTGACTGAGTCGTGAAGCAAGGAGTCGGTGCCCCTGCCAGAACTGGTATCCTCCTCCTTGGGTAAGCGGGCTTCCAGTTCTGGTATCTTTGAATATCTCAGCTGTCCAGCCTTTCCAAAATCGCCAGCTCTTTGTGCCTGTTCAAGCTCCAGCCTCGCTTTTTCTAGTTCTTCCTTGATGTTCTTAAGCTCTTGAAGATCTGATCGCTCCTTTTCCCACTTCTCCATCAACCCTTTGACCTCTTCCTGTTTGGTCTTTAAGGTCTGCTCGAGTTTCTCTCGTCTCTCCTTACTTGCAATATCTGTTTCCTTCCGCAAAGACTCGAGCTCGATTTGGATTGTCATGATCTGTCGGTCCAGCTCTTGGATTGCATCTGGTTTGCTTTCCTGTTGCAATCGCAAAGCACTGGCAGCTTCGTCAACAAGATCGATCGCCTTATCTGGTAAGAATCTGTCGGTGATGTAACGGTTGCTGTACGTTGCGGCGGCCACCAACGCACCATCTGTAATTCGGACACCATGGTGGACCTCATATCGCTCCTTGATGCCTCGCAATATAGAGATGGTGTCCGGCACGCTAGGTTCGCCTACCTGGATAGGCTGAAATCGTCGAGCCAGAGCAACGTCTTTTTCGATTTGCCGGTATTCGGTCAACGTAGTCGCGCCACAACATTGTAATTCCCCACGAGCTAGCATAGGCTTCAGCAGGTTCGAGGCATCTATACTACCTTCGGCTTTTCCGAGTCCTAGCAGTGTGTGGAGCTCATCTACAAATAATATGACACCCCCCTTGGCCTCCTCGACTTCCTTCAACACCTTCTTCAGACGCTCTTCAAAGTCTCCACGGAACTTCGCTCCAGCGATCAGCTGGCCCAGGTCAAGGGATATGACACGCTTTTCCTTAATCGACTCCGGGACATCTCCAGTGACGATACGTTGTGCGAGGCCTTCGAGGATGGCAGTTTTTCCTGTGCCAGCTGCACCAATGAGAACGGGGTTGTTTTTGGTCCTCCTTGATAGTATTTGTATGGTTCTGTGTATCTCGGCGTCCCTCCCTATTACGGGGTCTAGCTTTCCGTCTCTTGCTCGTTGTGTGAGGTCGACTCCATACTCTTCCAATGCAGATTTCTCAGGCTCGCCACCCAGGTTCATGCGGTGTGTGCCACCTGGCGGATGTGGTCGCCCACTGGCATAGCTTCGTGTAGCGGTGGTGGGCAGCAGAAAGGCTTTTGAAAGGTTCAATCGCAATGCGCAGGCGCTGTGGGGGGGCGACAGCCGGCTTGATAGTGGTCGAGGTATGTCTTTCGAAGCGATGCGCCTAACGGCAAAACGTGCTCTGCTGGTTAGCATCATGATGCAACGAGTGTGAGATCAAAAAAAGGCGAGGATCGGTAGAGGGGATCCCATCATTATATCTTCCTCTAGAGTTTCTAGCCGCGTCGCGTGTGGGCTCAAGGTTGAGTTCGCGAAGCTTCGAGTTCCTTCTACGAAAATTATTCTGGACACGCCATGTCATGAAATCATAAAGCACGTAGATAATACATCATACAGACGATAGCCAAGAAGCATAAGAGGAGGGAGACTTTGTCTCGTTGCCAAAACGCGAGAATGCAAAGTAGTAGATGCAAGGAACCCGTTTGCTCCTAATATCTGTTTGGTGCTGCGCCTGGGCTGGCCTCGCAGTCACGTGTGCCCAGACTTGTCGGGCGCGGCGCACTTACCGCTCCATGCTCAATCAAAATCTTCTTCGCTCTCCACTCATAAAACGCCAGCCTCTCCCCAACCACCTCCGATTCCTCACTGCGCTCCCGTCAACTTCTACTTAAACCAAGCACGCAGTCGCCATCATGGGCTTCACCGACTTCATCACCGATGCAGGCCTCTCACTCGCGAACGAGTACCTGAAGACTCGCTCATACATCGTTGGGTCAGTACTGCCCCGCCAAATCTCCAATTTCTACCCCTCCCTTGTTGTGTTGTTTTCCGCAACACAACACAGCACATTATGATGAGAACATTTGGTCCGTGTTAATGAGGCGGCTTAAGACCCCGCTATATGAAAACAAAACCACAGCGCTTGTCGCACCTCTGATTGTCCTTGCATTCCTGCCACATTGCTTCCGCTTCGCTCAATGAGTCACAACTGACGGACAAACAGCTACACCCCTTCGCAGGCCGACGTGAAGGTCTTCGAGCAGTTCAAGGCCCCACCAGCACCCGAGAAGTACCCCTACGTATGGCGCTGGTACAACCACATCCTCACCTGGGAGTCCGAGTTCTCCTCGCTCCCTGGTGATCCCACCAAGGAGTTCTCCGCCTACGGCCCTGAGTCCGCTGAGCTCACCCTCAACCCCGCCAAGGCACCTGAGAAGGAGGCCGCCGCGGAGGACGATGATGACGAGGTCGACCTTTTCGGTAGCGACGATGAGGAGGAGGACGCAGAGAACGAGAGGTTAAAGGCCGAGCGTCTGGCCGAGTACAACATCAAGAAGGCTGGCAAGGTTAAGCCCGCTGCCAAGTCTATCGTCACATTGGATGTCAAGCCATGGGGTATGTGCTCTGAGTCAGTGCCTCCAGTCACAATATACTAACATATCCTCCAGACGACGAGACCGACATGAAGGAGCTCGAGGCGAGCGTGCGCAGCATCGAGAAGGAAGGCCTCGTGTGGGGTGGCTCCAAGCTAGTGGCTGTTGGCTTCGGTATCAAGAAGCTACAGATCAACTTGGTCATCGAGGACAACTTGATCTCGCTGGATGATCTTCAGCAGGAGATCGAGGGGTTCGAGGACTTTGTCCAGTCCACTGACGTAGCCGCCATGCAAAAGTTGTAGATGTTTTGCCTACTTCGCTTTTTTCTCTCACCATTTGGTGTTCATATTACACGACGGCAGGTCCAGCTTAGTCACGACTAATGATGGGTTTGGGCAAGGGTCACGGACGTGACGACTGAAGAGCGGCAGCTGGATGACAATGAAAGACGAAATGAAATGACATGGTAGAGGAACCAAATTTCCCTCAAAGCACTCTCGTGTCTTGATTGCTTCTGTGTTATTCTGTTATCTTGCGTTGTGAATTTTGCTGTGCCACCAACCTGGAAGTGCTGGGTTTGTATCTCATTACTACTGCATGTCGTTAAGTACAAGGGAGCTATGGTCGCACCAAGTCGTTTCTGTACTGAGTGATTCTCGTCAGGTCGCTGAATGCAGATTGGCAACTTGTAGGATCGCCTAGTCCATCTCGATGCCCTTAATGAGGCAGGAGACTATCTCATCACCTCTATCCTCTTCCATATTGTCAATTGCATATTGTACGATGAACGAGGCATGTCAGCACATGGCGCCGCTGACCAAGAACCCCTCGTTCCCTAGCGAACGCCGCTAAGCAGCAGGTTCCTGAACAATGCGGGGAGCGCCCGTGGATGCACCGAGCTGTTATATATGGGCGTCTCCGACTGTTTGATTTGACAGGAGACGGACTCGCAAGTACACCGGTACCCTATTTTCCTGACTTCAAGGGTCTATCTGTTGTTGTGGGCTTTGACGTCTATCGTGAGTGTTGTATGTACGCCACCTACGGCATGGATTATTTTGATTTGCTTTGCTTCCGATTGATGCTGAGGCTAATAACTACTTTGTAGAAATAGAAAATAGACCTCTCGGCGGCCTTACGTCCGTATCGCACTTTCGGCCGGACGCAGCAGGACATCGCGGAGTCGCATTGATACTTGTGGCCCGATCTCCAGCTTGGACTGCCATCTCGGTAGGTGCTCGCCGCTACCCGAGGCTGAAAAGCTTGACATCAAGCCCGACGCCCGCCCTACGTCACATTGATTATATTCGCAAACCGTTGGCCTTGGTTCAATTCTTCTCGAAGCTGCCAGATTATTCGTCCCAACACGTTACTCGGGTCAATTGGGCACCGTAGCACATAGAATTGCCTCGGCGACCCCTTTTGTAGCCTTCGGCGCCGTCGCTACCTCCGTAAGTGCCGACTCAAAGCGCCCCACCGCGCGACTGTGCTGGACTACTAGCTCAGGAGGACGGGAGTTAAGGCGATCTTAAGGAATTTTTTTATAGCAACCATAACTATTTGATACGGGCCGTCCGCCTCTCGCTGGCCATCAATCGCCTCCAGCCGTTCCCTCGACACCTTCCCACACAATGGACGCCTCCGACAAGATCATCGAGACGGCAGAGGAAGACGCCCGACGCTCCGGTCCTCCACACAACGAGAAGAAGGAAGAACATGAGCCTATCGCGCGCATCGCAACCAACTCCAGCTCCTCTTCCTCCTCGTCGTCGTCTTCGGGCGGCTCCCTCCCACGCGATGGCACCATGTCCCGACAAGCCACCCAACCAGACAACGCGGGCAACCTCGAGCGGCACGCGACCGCAATGTCGCGGATCCAAACACAGCGTTCACAGCACAGCGGCACCGTAGGCGCGTCGGTTAAGAGCAGACAGTCCCGGAAACCGCTGCCAGCGTTCGGCGCAGGCAAAGCGTACCCGCCGCCGCTGCCGGATAGGGAGGAGTACGTGGTCGAGTTTGATGGTGTGGACGATCCGCTGCATGCGCAGAACTGGACGCTCAAGAAGAAGATTTTCACGGCGGCGATACTGGGGTTTACGACGCTGACGAGCGCGTTCGGGAGCAGTATCTTTAGTGCGGCGACGAGAGTTGTCGCGACGCAATTTGGTGTTGGGGTTACAGTTGGTGTGTTGGGTACATCTTTCTACGTCCTCGGTTTCGCAACTGGGCCGATCTTTTGGGCGCCGTTGTCGGAATTGAGTGGACGGAGGTTGCCGCTCGTGGTTGCGAGTTTTGGGTTCTCGATCTTCAATATTGGTGTTGCGTCGGGCAAGGACCTTCAGACGGTGTTAATCTGCCGATTCTTCGCGGGATTCTTTGGAGCCTGCCCACTCACCTGCGTGGCCGCCGTTTTCTCAGACATGTTCAACAACCGAACCCGTGGAATGGCCATTACTATCTTCTCCGTCACTGTATTTACTGGACCACTGCTCGCGCCCTTCATCGGCGGCTTTATCATCCTGAACCCTGACATGGGCTGGAGGTGGACCGAGTGGATCGTTGCTATGATGGGTTTCACCGCCTTCTTCCTCAACTTCTTCTTCCTCAGCGAGTCCTATCCACCAGAAA